>CAIGQW010001968.1:995273-1036970 GCA_903798125.1 Danio choprae
ATATATATATATATATATATATATATATATATATATATATATATATAATATGTGTGTGTATAAAACACTTATACCTTTGTCCAGATTGACTGGGGTGGATCAATTTGTTATAGTGTGAGCCCAGGCATAGAAAGGCAGTAAGCTAAACTTTTAAATTTTACAAGCAATCTGACTTTCATTTTCTCTGATGATCTTTTATTTCACCCCCAGGAGATTTAAGGCTTCCCTTAATGTAATATACCTAAAACACGGATTGGTGTAAAAACTTGTCAATGGCACAGAAACACTGTCTCTTAATTGACCAGTAATCTTGATAGCAAATAGTTAAATTGCACACAAGGTTTTTATAATAATGACGTTGAATGCTATAAACGTTTGAAATTTAATCAAGAATACATTTTGATGCAACACAGTGTGTACATTTAGTAAAATGCTTCACTTCAGAGCTAATTTCTTTAGCAGACTAATGAGTTCATGGACACTGAACTTATGAAACTTAGAAACACGGATTGATTACAAAAGACATGATACAGTATATTTTTTTTTTTTACTTTGTTGTTTAATTCTGAAACTAGTAGTGAAGCAGAAGAGCTGGTCAGTTCATGTTCGCTGATGCTTACATTTAACAGAGATCTGACAAGCCACATTAAAGCGTGTCAAAATATGTTTGATTATATTTCACGATAGCAGAAACAATCTGAAAGCTGGCTATTTCTTTTATTTCAAAAAATCCCAAAGCTATTTTATTCTATTAGATGCATGCTACAAAGCCGTTCATTAATCATCTGATAGCAGCATAAAATAAAACATTAATTCTTGTTATTTATCAAAATGAGTATTAATAATAAAAAAAGTCAGTCATTAGTATATTGCTGTGCTCAATCCGTTCCATGTATAAGTTTGCTAGTGAGAGCATGTTTGTATGTGAAGTCATGTGCAGCTGTCATGTAAGATGGCAATGAGAGTCTGCTTCATGACATTAGCTTGACCTCAGAGGCCGGACTGTCAACACCACACCACCCACAGGAAGTGACCTGATAGAGCAAAGACCTCTGCATAGTTTCTGTTGATGGCATTACAGAAAAAAATAGAGAGCATATCTGCAAAAGCATGCCTATAGGAATGATTCTTTTTCACACAGCTAATTTGTAACTTTCTTTGGTTAAAATTCACCTGAATATAGTCATTCGAGCAAGTACATTAATAGCCAGTGTGCAAAACTCCTCTAAATCTCCCTACCTTAGTTCACAACAATCAGCGCATTCCAAATATCGCCCTCCGCCCTCCGGCCATATTGAACCATCATTCCAAACCGAACTGATCAAAACTGTCCACTTCAAAGGGCCCTTTGCAATAAAGGATTTTGAAAAATACAACTGATGGACACTTCAGGAAATTTTCCTTTGAGCAGGGAAGCTGTTTGGTGTCACACACTGCACTCAATTCGTTGGGGCTCATCCCTATGCTCTAATCCCTTCAGAGGGACCCTCCGAAGTGATTAAGGCCAATAGGGATGAGCACTATAAGTGTAGTGGTACTGATATTTTTTTTATGGCCTCCATTTTATTACTTCTAATACATTTTAGTAATCAACAATCACATCCAATTAAGTGAAATCCTGAAACTTGATCAATTTAGAGGCTGACAACCATAAGAATGGAAGTCAGTAGATGTGACCATTAGGGCTGCAACAATTAATCAATAAAATTGATGATTATCAATAATGAAATTTTGATAGTCATCATGCATGCAATGAATGCATATCTTATTGTCAGGATGTTTATGACCTAATTCCCCAAATTATGTTTCTAATGTGAATGCAATAAGAGTACTACGCTTGTTTTGCTTTTACTATATTTATATTTTGGATATTTAGAGAAGTTTCACTGTTCTTTTATACATAATACAGTTTTACGGTTTTATATAGTTATAAGTAAAATGTCAAATTAAAAAGTATTTATTTTTCTATAAAATCTGATATAAAAAAATCATCTCCCAAACTAATCGATTATCAAAATAGTGACCACAGCTTAAGAGGAGTGACTAGTTACAATAGACTGAGCCAATCGGAGCAGAGTAAACCTTTAGACGAGTGTCTTTGTTTGAGACCCATTTATTTCAGTTAAAACTACACAACTTGGAGCCAATTATTTAAAAAAAAACGTTGAAAATGTTGTGAAAGTAGCAATTAAAAATTTCCGGAAACATCACAGGCATGTTTTTGCATTGAGCCTGTTTTTTTCTAATCAAGTTTTACTGTTATAAGGTATTTCAGCTTTTAAAAGCTTGTTTTTATCTGACCTTCTTCAGAAAAGACATCATTGTTAAAATGGAGAAAGAGCTCTATTGAGCGTTTAATGCCAAAGGCCATTTATTTAAAATTCTCTTGTTTTCCAGTGATGAGTTTTTTTGTGAAATGCAAAGGTTACCTACAGAAGAAGGTCTCTGTTCTTCTGTGTTGTCATGAGGAGCTCGCGCACGTTTATTGGATGGTTTGTTTCTACGGCTTCAAGGAGAGTGTGTTGTGTGGGCATTCAGACTCAAGAGCAGCTAATACAGTAACTGTGGTTTGAATGAACAGTTAGCAGATGAAAACTAATGACGCAAATGGATGTTGACGTTGTTCTTGTTTTGTTTCAGGTGGATTTAAAGACCGGATTGGCTATTGAAGAAGCATGTTATTCTCAGGTATGTTTGCACAATGACAATTTACATGAATCTGAGAATCAAAATAAGGTTTTGTTGTATAAAAATATTCGTATTAGCAACAATTAGAATCCAGAAGCAAAAACCATCTTCAACATTGTGATATATTTTAAACCTAAGGAAAAATTGACCCTAATTTGATTAAATGCCATATACCTGTACTAAAAACAACATAACCAGTTAACCTTAAAGAAGTAGTTCACTTTCAGAATGAAAATTCTCATTTACTCACCCTCCATTTCGTGGAAACCTGAATGAGTTTCTTTCTTCTGTTAAACACAAAAAATAATTTGAAAAATGTTGGCATCTGAAAACACATTAGATTGCTTTCACAGTGTAAACTCATGTGCGCAAAATCTGTTCATACATCCACAAAAGACTGAATGCATGATCATTATGAACCATGTTGTGCAAAAAGCACACAAAAACAAGGTACCAAAAATACACAGATGACAATCAAAATCACAGCTGCCATCCACATAACTTTAATTCACTTATTGCTCTCCTTCTGTCATTTTTAAACTACTTAGCTTGGGTATTCTGTTGTGTCACACTAAACATTATGAAATATGACAAAAAGGCCTGGTCTAAATGCTAAATGCAAAAAGGCCTTGTCTAAAACCCAATTTTATTAAATGAGAGATTTTGTGGTCCGTTTAATTAGTTTCCTGCAGCATTTAATGTGTTGATTTCTTCATTTATTTTTGACCCCAAAAACCATTTAGGCTTACCTTATATCTGATACTGTTGAAAAGAAAACAATAGCATTAGAAGAATCGGCCCCACTTTATTTTAAGTTGCCTTAACTAATATGTATTTACACTGTAACAAATTATTCATTTAAATGTACTTATTGTGTACGTTTTTAAGGTTTTTACATTGTACTTATGCTTGATTAAATATCTGTATCTAAATCTGTGATTATTACATTTATAATTACACTGTTGACCATCCCTTACACCTTAACCTACTCGTATCACCAAACCTGTCCCTAGCCTTACCCGTACACCACACAGAATTACACTGCAATACATTATGAACACATTAAGTACATTGTATTTATATTTTAATGTAGGTTCATAGTAGTTAAGGCCACTTAATATACAGTGGGACCGAAAAATCATGCTAAATTATATTTATCAAATATGCATTTACTTGTTCAATCAACTTTGTATGCCTATATCATTTCACTGTTTTCCCCACCACCATCCTGCACAACAAGATGACAAGGTTGTGCAGGAAAACAACCTTTATTTTTCAAGTAGGCATTCAGAAGTTCTCAAATTAAATATAGCCTATTTAAAATCAAATAAACAATATAGGCAATTCGAAATACTGGTAATGGACAATTATACCTGCCACATAAGCATAAGCCTTCAGCTAATACATCAAATGGAAACGTTTTAGTTTTAATAAGTTCCCAAGCAAAATAAACAATACAGCCTATACCATTAACGAATAAAATATAGGCTAACCGCACACTGAAACACTCCAAAAAAAAAAAAAGCAATTCTATCTGACCATCTATATTGGGGTGCTCAACCATGTTCCTGCTGATCTACCTTCCTGCAGATTTTAGTTGCAACCCTTGTCGAACACACCTGCCTCTAATTATCAAGTGCTATTCTAATTAGTTGGTTCAGGTGTGTTTGATCAGGGTTGGAGCTGAACTCTGCAGGAAGGCAGATTTCCAGGAACAGCGTTGAGCACTCCTGGTCTTTATTGTTGTTTTCCTTTTGATCTCAATGTTTCATATTATGAAGCAGGAACACAAGCTTGCCTATATTGTGGTGCTATGTGTCTTATTCACAATGAACCCGGCCTTTGAGCAAATGCGCCTCAAAAGAGTAGATGTGGAAATGATCCCACACTTTAGATTTCCTCCACAACATTATTTGGCTGAGTCACATCTTCTGGATTTTTTTTCCCTAGTGACTAACAAACATTTAGTCGACCAAGCCTGTTCTGGCTATTAGTTCTATTAGTTGATATAAAGGTGCAGCCCTAGTAAATACTAGTTTTTCATATGCAGATGGCACTGTGTGGTGCTGGGGGAATTTGAACAGTGTACTGGCAACCTAAAATACAGTATATGGGGAAATCTTATTTCATTTATTTAAAAAAAAGGGTACAAGCGCCACAAAAATTGTTACATTTTCTCTGTTTTGTGTTCAATTCCAGCTGGAAATGAGGCCTAACTCAAATTTTAATTCTGAGGTCTTATACTGGTCCTATTCCTTTCTCTTCTCACTGCATCTAGTTTCATTATTTAATTTCATGTAATCATTAAGGCATTTTGTGTGTTAAGAGAATGCAGTTTACGCTGTCCTCGATCACTCAGGTCTGCTATATTTAGCTGTAAGACTCTCATACGCCTCTGTTGTCTCCTAGGTGATCCCGACTAAAGACAGGCTCGAAGGTTTGCTGGCGTTCAAAGAGAAACGTCCTCCTCGCTTTAAGGGCGAGTAGAAGCCGTCCAGCAATCCCAATTACAAGCACCTGCCTTTAAATTGCCTTTCAATGTTGTTGGGTCACAAAAAGAGTGTGCCGCATACCTGAAATTCCCGGAGCGCCGCTGAGTCCCTGCGGCCCGACGGTGGTAAAACCTGTAGGGATTTCAGCCAAAATATGTGATGAGCAAGGCTGAAATCCTTCATCTGTGGATCAACTTCTGTTTGCGTGGTATGTGCTCTTGTTGTCCTTATAAACTTCTTTTCTTTTGGTTGTACCTGTTGGTAATGTAACAAAAAAGGTGTTGTTTAAATAATTAAGAATGAACACGAAATGGACAGTAAAGTTTTCTGTTAACAGTATAGAGAAATCCGAAAATACCCAAACGAAATCTGGTTGGGTTTGTTGATTCCAGGAATCGTCGCTATTTCACAATAAAACTGCTTTCACTTCAAATGTGGGCTAATAAGTGGTTCAGTCAACGACTATCCAGTTTTTGCCCTAAGGACATTAACTCTCAGTATCTGTTTCATTTGAGTGAATTTAATCTATTTAACAATTATTCGTGGCAAATCATGTACAAAATAAAAGTATTTACATTGTGCGTGCACTGTGCATATTTATTATGTATATATAAATGCACACAATTTCAAAATATTTCTATGTTTCTATAAATGTTATATATAAAGCTAACCATTTTCTATACATGTGTATTTATATATACATAAAATATATACAGTACATACAAATAAAATATAAACTTTTATTTTGTGATTAGTCATTTGTTTAACAGCACTTAAGTAATTTACTAGTGTAAGCAAAGATTGTAGATAATGTTGTAATGAATATTTGTAATTTATGCAATAAAACTTTAAAACCTGTCTATACTCTATTTAATTCAACAAACCAACCATGAAGGGGCAAGATGTATGAATTTTAGTAAAAAAGAAGTATGTGATGTTTATGCTCACTCTTAAAAGCCTCTCTTCAGGGTAATGCAAGAGCAGACAGTATACTGTAATATCAATGTGTCACGCAAAGGAAATTATTCAAATATAGTCTGATTACAGCCAGATCTAAATAGCCTTAACAGTGGTTATAGACGAGTCGTACCTGATGAGAAGCTTTAACCACATTCACACGACTTCTGCAAGCAACAATTTGAGAAACACTACTCTATAGTGTAAAAAAAAAAATATATATATATATATATATTTATTTTTTTTTTTGTTTATTTAAGCATCAATGTTTTTACATAAAACTATCATATCAGTGTGATTATAATTACCTCATCGGTCAACATGATGCTGATGAATTCTTGATCAAACTTAATCATTGGGCTTGATAATGAACAACAAAGATTATTACCATAATGTCATTATCCAATAACACTTATTCAATAAATCTTCTCTATAATGTTTATGCTTCAAAGTGAAGATAACGGCACTGCTCATTTTTGCATCACGGATCGTTTATCAGCTCACACAAACTGCAGGTTTGTTTACATGTGAATTGGTCTCAAAATTAAATGAAATGCACTAAAGTCTCTAAGGGTACACTCAAACAAACCCCAGCTTTAGCTCTGATACAAACTTTATTTAGGGATAAAAGAAAAAGTTGATGTGTTTTGGCTGTTCTGTGTTTTTCTGAGGTAACAGGACTAACTGCTGTAACTGAAATGTGGATAATTAATACACATTCCTCTACTGCGTTGCTCTATATTTGAAGTAAAGAACGTGCAGAAAAAAAGAGTCTCTTGGAGCAACAGCAAGAGTTTGTACAGCAGACATGACGACATGGGAGCGCAAACATTTTGGTCCAAACGTGTGGGTTTGTTTACAATTTCTGGCTCACCTGCAGAAATGGCAGTGTAAAAGCGACCGACTCCAAATAAAAACATCTACATCAGGTTTGATCCATACAATAGCAAGTAAACTCTCCTGGTGTGAATACAACCTAAAAGTTAAAAAGCCATATAAAACACAGTTTAAATGTCCAATCTGAATGAAAATGCTCCATATAAGCATCTCAACCAGAATAAAAATGCTCAAACCTGAATAAATTGTAATCATTTTGAGAGGAGTAGGATAAACCTTTCCATAAACAGCTGTGTAAATGCTTGAAATGTGCTCTGTGTATGTTTTTAACTCTTCTAAAGCATAAAAATACCATAAGATGTGTGCAGATGTTTAAGAAACACGCTAAGCGAACATACTTGTTAATCTGAAAAACAATGCTAAAGTTTGAAAATGCATTCTTGGTGCAGGCTCGAAAGGCATGCTCACGTCCTCAATCTGGCAACCTGCATTTGTGTGGAGTTGTTGGAGGGGCCCTTAATCTTAACATACTGCACCTTGTAACCGATTACTTTGCTTCTACGATTTGCCACAACAAGGTATTCCACACCGCTCTAAATAGTGTGTACACAGCGGTTCGTGGCAGAGACGAATATTAGTAATATGAATATATGGGTCATACAAATGCATTGCTTCCACGTGGTTTCTCACACTCACACAGCTTTCATTTCAAAAGCGCGTATCGAGCTTTAAAACTCAATCACCAACAGCAATCTTTTTTTAGATTACTGGTCTCCCTATTTTTTTTTTTCATTTTAAAGACTTTTTGGATGTATATTTGGATGTTTATAAAGTGTGGAGCGGTAGCCAGGTAATGAAGCAATGTTAATTTTGACTTAGAAACACTACAACGCATTGATGACTTGTTGATGTGAGCGCAGTAATGTCAAATGAATGTATAAAATCATTTCAATCTTTCTGTAGTTCTAGTGACTAGTGAAAAAAACTGAATGATCCAGTTAGAAGGCCATTCAAACTCAAACTGTGATATTAATCTAATTAATTTCACTCAAACATTAAAGAAAGTGCATGCTACTTATTAGTAACACAACCTCTTAAAAATTTGATCATAATGACAAGAATGTCTCAACTTTCTCCAGTGAGTGTTACCTTTAGTGTTAATTGGGGTTATCTGGTGAACAGCTACATCCTGCTCCTCATAGATCTCCCTGTGAACAATATAAAGGAAATGTGTAAGAACAGCGTTATCTGTCATAAAGAACAAAAAGATTGGGCAGATACTGGAAGTATACTAAGAGGGTTTTTTTTAGTATTAAATTAATTTTGACAGGTTTAATACTGACTGTTCTTTCCTGCTAATCAGATCATCTTAAAATCATTATTTCCACAACAATATGAAGCAACGCAATGGTGTTCAACTTAAAAAACAAAACAAAACTGATTTCTGATAATTATTGAAGTAACAGTAAAGACTAGAATAATGATGCTGAAAACACAGCTTATACATTACACTAATAAATCACATACAGTATATTGAACTAAACATTCAATATGTTGAACTAAATATTTTTTGTTGTTTTTCTTAAATAAGTGAATCCTTTGAGACTTTTCAACAAAATGAACAAATATGACTGTTACAGTGTATATGCAGTATACACACAATTTGAAGGACAAAGTAGAACAAAAATATCTAACTATTATTATTGCTTAGGCTTACGCTCCAAATGACGTTTGCTGTTTGTTCAAACTACTTATTTAAAATGAGCTGAAGCAACACAATTTTTATGGTTTTTGGGGGACAACTTGAATGTTTTATGTTCAATCCACTTAAATTTGTAAAAACTATTAAGTTAACTTAATTCCTTCATGTTGTCCCAACACAAATCTACTGTGTGGAACCCTGCATTTTTTACGGTGTAAGAATCCATTATGTTAGGTCCAAAAGAATCTCCATGAATCTTAAACAAACTGAGTCAACATTGAGAATGGATAATGTTTACAGAATAAACACGAACCCAGGTGATATTATAAACTAAACCAGGGGTGTCAAACTCCTCGAGGGCTGCAGCTCTGCACAGTTTAGTTTCAACTCTAATTAAACAAACCTGATCAAACTAATGGAGTCCTTCAGGCTTGTTTGAAACCTACAGGTAAGTGTATTGAAGCTGGGTTGGAACTAAACTGTGTAGGGCTGTGGCCCTTCAGGAGTTTGACAGCCCTGAAATAAACTAATTTAAAAGTAACAACGTACTATTTTGTAGAAAGAAATTAATATATATATTTTAAAAATCAGTTAACTAGATTAATCGTTTATTTATATATTTATTTTATTTATATAACGTTCCTCAAGAACGTAAATGTACCCAAATTAGCCCAAAGACTAGTTTTCATTGGCGGTCCCTTAGCCAGATGTTAAAGCCCATACCAATATAAATACAACAAATATAAACAAAACTCAAAAGAACGACAAAAAAACAACATCAAAAGCCTAGCGTTCACAATGTGGATTATTAAGAAGCCATTTCTTAAAATTATACTTAAATGACTTGAAAGAAACACATTATATTACAGTGTATGGCTCAGTGGTTAGCACTGTCACCTCACAGTAAGAAGGTTACTGGTTCGAGTCCCAGCTTGGCCAGTTGGTGTTTCTGTGTGGAGTTTGCAAGTTCTCCCCGTGTTGGCGTGGGTTTCCTCCGGGTGCTCCGGTTTCTCCCACAGTCCAAAGACATGTGGCACAGGTGAACTAAATAAACTAACTTAGCCATAGTGTATGAGTGTGTGTGTGTGTGTGAATGTGAGAGTGCATAGGTGTTTCCCAGTACTGGGTTGCAGCTGGAAGGGCATCCGCTGCGTAAAAGATATGCTGAAATAGTTGGCTGTTCATTTCGCTGTGGCGACCTCTGAAATAGAGACTAAGCCGAAGGGAAAATGAATGGATACATTTTTATACACACTTTATTATTTTTTTTGAAGGTATGTGTTTTCTAAAAGAACAAAAGTGACCATCTATCCTATATGAAAAGGACACAGCAACACGGAAAGAATTAGGATATAATATGCAGAATTACGTCTGTAGACATATGTAAACAGTATCCATATAATACAATTAAATTGCGCAATTATTCTGTAACGTTTACACAGTGTCAGTGAGTCAGACCCATAAAAGCTCAATTCCAAGAAGCACTTTTTACTGATCCTGATTGTTACAGGAAGCGACAAAACGGTTAAAAACCTTTCAAAACTCACGTTTAGCAGCAACGAGCCTAAATAAGCTGCGGGGCTTTATTCACTGCTCCAAAAAAATGTTAATTGCCATCATAACAAAAAAATCTACAGTTGAGGCGAATGGTGGGTGGTGGTTTTACAGTCTTTGTTATTTGAGCTTTGAGCAGCGAAAGAGGGGAAAAAAGAAAAACCCCAGACTGTTGCAAGAGCTGCTGTGTCAGCCGACAGGAACGCTGCTGACCCAGGGGCTCATGGGAGATTTGTTTACCCACCACCACTGTTGCTGCATTCAGAGAATTATTAGCCCAGTGATGTAATGCTTATCTAATATCCACACAGCAGGAAAGCACATGACTGCTGCTATACATCTGCGTTCACTCATGTTTGGTCTAGAAAGAATGACACAGACATTACGGTTTATCATTAATTTGTTTTTTGTTATTGAGAAATGTGCAGATAATCAGATTTTATCCTTACCTTCCAGTGTAAGAATGTGTTTTACAGTACATGTAAGTGTCAAGACACTTTCATTTTGGTTGCTAGCATTAGATGTAAGTGTTCATAAATGGCTAAGTTTATTTGTCAGTGAGTTTGATTTGTTTCAAATGCAAAAATAAAATTGTTTTGTATATTGCTTAATGAACTAGTGTCCTAGTTTACCGTAAAATTGACATTTATTTTAGCTTCTACTGCATTTATAACAGTAATATTATGACAACCACATTTTTGAGTGTCATTTTTTTCACCAGTTAATTTTGCTGTTTTTTTCAATTAACATTTTAATGTGATAATAGTTTTGATAATATGATTTCAAGTACACTATCTGACAAAAATATATTGCGCGCACACATACACACACACAAACATAGATAGTCAGAATACAGGACATTCAAACTAAATCCGTTACACACACAATTGTTATCATTTGATGAATAGTACTATATAGGGATACAGACAGTATAAATATGATTTCCTTTGGGCTGAATGAAGTCTAATTTCACGTTGATGTCATGTACAACACCGCAGGGTTGGAGATATGTTCTGCTTGATCTCAGAGAGATGCAGAACAGAGTGGAACATATGGATCAAAATTGGGAGGAGCTACTCTTTAGTCCTGAACTGTCTTCCTGTTTCAGTTCCGATTATGGCAAACATTGAATAAAAAAAAATACATTTTCAAGGCACTTCACAGGATCAAATGTGAATAGTAATACACTACATAAAAACTGGTCTTTGTATTGCTGCCATTTCAAAGAGCAAAACACAAGTGCTCAGTATGTTCAAGAAGAGGCAAGTGATATTATATCATTCTGTACTAAACTTTATTTAAACTCGAAACTTTTTAAAACTAAATCTAACAGTTAATACGATCCCGACTCGAATGACTATCTCGAATGCCACTAACACAGCACTGCGCTCATCTGTTTGTTTTTAATTCCGGGCAGTTGGTTTGGACACTGCTGATTGGGCAGAATGAAGGTGTGCTCATTTTATTGGCTAGTAAGACTCACACAAGAGCAAATGCATGACTGTCCTCTGTGTGTAATGTATGTAAATCGCATCGTTTTTTTAACCCGCGAATGTAATTCTATTTTGGTTTAAATTTCAAAAATGTTTGGGTGAAATAAAAAAAAATGGATGGAGCCTGAGGGTAATTTATTAAACGAACAGCACATTTCTATTTTGGGGTAAATTAATAAACAAACAAAAATAAGAGCCGGTACACACCAAACATGTCGCACCAACGAAACCCAACTGAGTTGTGTTGGACCAAAAAGCTGCCCATGAACACACCAAACGGATGACAGCCGACTGATTCGAGAGTGCATGTTCTGTGCCTGCATGGGAGGACGTGTCATTCAGCACCACAGGGGGCAGTATCTGTTTCTCGTTCGCAGTATCCGTTTCTCGTTCAGAACGGAAAACTGGAACTTCCAACGTACGCGTTCAAAACGTAAACAAAGTATCGCTTATTACCATTATCACACTAATTGTCACTCACCAGGGAGGGATTCGCTCCTGCAAATATGTCTGATAATCTAATAATGCATATCATTTAAAAATATATGAGAAATGTAGCAAAATTACAGCCAACCTCTTTACATAAATTATTTACTTGCTACGTCACTTTACTGCATCACACTTGCACTACATCACATTCATTGCTGAATAACCAGTCAGAGCGCTCTCTTCAGCTGACAGTCTGACACCAATTCTACATACTAAATCGGGCCAACGAGCTCCGAAGTCAACCTGAAAACAGCCGACGTGCGGAAAACTAGCCAGACCAATGCTCATCAACAAAGCCCAATGACCGACCGTCGGCTTGGTGTGTCCCACTCATAAAATCAAAACACCAGAGTAAAATCTTGGACAGAATAATTGAAGCTCTGAGCTGGCAACTATTTCTCATGTAATTATTTCCTGATCTGTTGTATCAAGGCGCTGAGATTGATTGATTTCTGAAGCGTTGAACAGGAAATGACATGCATACTTGAGCATTCAGACGCTTTGGGGGAGTTTTGTCTCTGAGTCTTCATTTCTGGAGTTACAGCATGTTTTGTCTTTGATGACAGCATTGTAACATGTGGTGGCGGCTCAGGAATCTGAAGCACATCCACATCTCAGACAGCTTTAACCCGCATTCCTGAGCGCTCAATGAAGCCTTTATTTCTATGGTTTAACACGTAGCATGTCTTCACTTGCGCTCCGGCTATCAATTGCCCATTATATTCACTTCTCTTGAAACAGTCTACACCACCACACCCGGTTCACCGCAAGAATGTGCAGCAGGATCGCGGCTGATGACAGATCGCAGATCATTTGAACATTTTACAATTGCTTTTTAAGTGTCTTTCAGCAAAGCCTGGGAGTTATTCAGAATTAGACTGAGTACTTTTAATAACTTTTAAAATCCGATTTAGTTCCTGGTAGCAAAACAGGATCTAAACATTGAACAAGTGATTCAAATGTAATTTTAAAGTGCTCTTTTTTTATTTAAATTGCAAATAAATGTTACAATAGCAGTAACACACAGTATGTGCTCCTCGTATCAGTTACTTCAATTAGCATTTCAGCAGTGTTGGGGAAAGTTACTTTTGAAAGTAATGCATTGGAATATTGAGTTACAATATTACTTAGTTACTTTTTATGGTAAGTAATGCATTACCGTGAGCGTAAATTTCATTTCACAGTAGGGGGGACAATAAATATTTTCATGAGCAATTTTTGAAGGGGACAAATAATACAGTCAAACTGTACATATATAAATGTACTTTTATATGTCCACAAGTGTCCACATTATTTAAGACACTTAAGAACAGAATAGAAATTGATTATACAAAAAAATACAGTGGGGTCGTAGCACAGGGATCATTTAGTAAACGCACAGCTAAACAATATGCTAATTGTGGCCATTAATGTTAAGTTAACATTATCCCAAGTCATCACAAACGAAACAATGCATGGGAAACGGCTTTGATCGGTGTGTTAGTTGCAGTGCACTATGCAACAGCTATTGTAAACAAGCTAACGTTAACTAGATCACTAATATTTTAGCAGATTCAAGGAAAATTACATCTGTAATCAGCATTTTTGCCGCAACTAATTTATGAATGAGTCTGTAAAAACTACATAGCTTTATTTACAGTGAATAAAATACCCTATTTACTGGAGTTCAACATTAACTGAGCCGCAGCAGCACACCTGACTCGTATGTGTAGAGTAGGCGAGATGAACTGGGAAAGCAGGCAGTGGGCCAAACCACTGTGAGGAAGGAGAGGGGAAACTCAATTTTTTAATGCAATTTTTTAATGCATTTTTAAATGCATTTTTTGCGTTTGTTTGTTTGTTTTCTACTGACACAATTATTTTAGCTATACATACATATATTTTTCACAATAGAGAATGCAATTTTTTTTTGTTAAATTGGGGATTTTAAATCCTCCGTCCCCCCTGAGCGGGATTCAACATTCATTTTAATTCAGCAATTCATTTTTTTAAAGTGATGTAATTATACTAAAAAGCAACTCGCATAACATTTAAAACAAAAGACAAAACTAATATTACTCAACTTTTTTTAAAGTAATGCGTTACTTTACATTGATTTCAGTGATACAGCAAAGAGACTGCAAACTTTAACAATATTCACAGCAAAACAAAACTTTTGTACTACCAAACAAAAATGAGCAAATGTTAAAATGTCTTGGAAGAACATAAAACGTTTGCTAGGAAATGCTAAATTCCTTGGAACTGGGAGACAGCAATGTGTGTGTGTTTTTGGCTCACATCCAATTCCTTTAAATGGAAAAGGTGGATTTAATAATACTATTAATGAGGATTTATTTATATAGTGTCTATTAAACACTAAAAGACACAAACATGAAATAAAAAACTGAAAAATACCAGTGTCCAAATACAGCATGCAACATAAATAACCAATCAGTAAACAGAGATATGACACTATGCACTATACTGTAAGTTTTATGAAACATTTATGACACTTTGTAGCCATTAAGCAGCTAACTCCAAGATGTTTTAGCTTTACTTTTCATGGTTAGCAGATACTTAAGAAATCAAATCACATTTTAATGGTGGAATGCAAAACCTGTGCTAAATGTGCGAATGCAACATTACTCTGGAAATTTCTTAGTAGAGCACAACATTTTCATATGAATCATATAAATCATATGTTTTCATGCAAATGAAAATTGCATGAATACAAATTAGCCACTTTTCTGACAATACATAAAATAGTTACATTTCCTCATGAGATCAGACTGGAGAATGCATCAGCACAGTGCATGCTACAAGATGTAGAATGCACTGCACTTTAACTATGCGTACACCTTTTTGACTCTACTTGTCTATCTGTGCCTACATGTGTGTGTTTCTTAGCGTATTTATTGTCTTTTACGTATTACTGTCAACATTGCTAATAGTATATTTTTTTGTTTTTCTGGAATATGTTGATGTATTTTGCAGTCTGGAGCCAGCACCTAAGCTTTTCACTCATCATAGTACACATGCTGCTGACAATAAAAGTGATTTGATTTGATCATTTCTTGGGATACTTATGAAATATTTTTTTTCAAGTGAACTCAAAGTTTCTTATAAGCAAACAAAGTTTCTACACTGTAAAAAAAACATCTGTTAATTAACAGTTTCCATATTTTTTTTCCGTAATAATTTACAGTTGTGAATTGCATTATGGGACTTAAACTCTTCTCTGTCGACTTTTGATGTTGAAAATTCAACTACAGTTTAACAAAGTGACTTTTATTGACATTTTAGTAGTCTGAAATAATATCATGTATAATAATATATAGAGGAATAAGTCTGTAAAATAACAGAAAATGTACTGGCAGCTTATTACAAGGATTTTTGCACCATAATATACAACACCTAATCACTTTAAACTATTCAAAATATTCATAAAAGTCGCTTTTTCCAACTTTTTAAGGTGTAAAGTTGTTGGAGGAAAGATCAAGGTTCCATAATGCAACTCAAAAGCATAAATAATAAAAAATTAGAACATAAATCACAAATTACGGAAAACCGTTTTTACAGTATAGTGTTTTTACAGTATAGTATTTTTTACAGTATAGTGTTAAACTTCTGCAAGCCAAATCCATGTCTCATGGTTTATTTTATTGGGATAATAATGTTTGAATTTCGAAAATGATTCTTTCAAAACTCATTCAAAGATGTTTTGCTGTGTATTAGATTGGCTGGTCTGTTTTAGTGTCCCAGATTTGCTCTACTAATGCATGACTACTATAAGTAGTTGACCCATTTTTCTGTGAACACTGGCTGTTTTGTGCCCTTATTTAGTTGCATTCATTCTTAACTGCTAATTGAAAACTGAGTAACGCATTTTATTTTGAGCACACTTTATATGAACTTTACACTTGCAGTTGTAACATTTGCAGTGTCCTCATTGTCTGCTCTTGTATTATCTGCAGTGTTTGTGAAGTGTGTTATGTAAAAAAAATTTAGGGGGGGATAAAAGTCTTATTTGCACAGACTCTAAATATGTAAAATAACCAACTGCTAATAAGGCAGTTCATTTTTTTGTGTAACAGCATACAGAAGTGTAATCTATATCCTAGATTAGAGTAGATATTCAGTTTGAAAGAGTATAAAATGATTAAATGATTCAGAAGTTCAGCATTTCATTGGTAATTACTGTATTTGCGAAGTACCTGTGAACCGATTAAGTATTTCATTATTTTTGCTTCAAGCTCAGTAGTTTAGAACACTTTGTGTTTACTGAACACTTATTCTTGGCACAAGAATGCTATAAATAATGTGGTGCAGTGCAATGACGTTTGCAGTCACAGAATTAAAATAAAAAAATGCATCTCATATACAGTAGTAATTGTAAAGGAGCCTCTGAAGAGGGCAATGATGGCATGAAAAAAAAGAAGGATTTTTCCCCAATTGCATCAAAGGTTTAAAAAAAAAAAAGTCAAATTTGAAGGACCTCAGTACTTTTCTTGAGGGAAACTAAAACTTGTGCTAATGAATGCAACATTTATCAGGAATTTAAAGCTATAGAGTGTACAAAAGTTTCAAAATCAAATTTCAAAAACAAACTTTGCAGTTCAAATGTTTCTTGGCCGCAACATCTAACTTTCTCGTTATGGAAACAACTTTGGTGAGTAAACAGAAGTTAAGACATTTATAAGTAAACACAATGGGCCTCATTCCTCAATATCTGAACACTTTTTGTTCATTTATTCATTAAGAAACTTCCTAAGAACAATCTATGCAGAATTCATGATGTTTTCTTAAGCAGAAGAATTAATGAGCAATTTCCCATAAAAGGACACTGCACCTTAAAGGTGCTGTATGTAAGTTTTTGACTCTTTTAAAGCATAAAAATACCATAATATGTTTGCAGATATTAAAGAAACATGCTAAGTGAACATTCTTGTTTATCTGAAAAACAATGCTGAAGTCAGTTATTCTGCTTTGAAAATGGGTTTTCCGTGCCGGAACACTGTCTTTTTGTTTTGGTAATTTTAACCTGCCCAATGCCACTTTAGCCAATTATATTTCAGCACCCGGGTTGCCTTGATGGAAAACCACGTATTTCATTCATTCATTCAGTCATTCAAAAAGGCTCTGAAAGCATGTGCTCATGACCGAAATGCGACCTCCGGTGGACAGTAGCAGACTCCGAAATAAGATGCAGATTCAGTTCCACATGAGGTTATTAATTAGAAAATGATATAAATATCACGAGCGTAAACATTAGGTGAGCAGGTTACCTTGTAACCACATGCCCTAACAACACGCTTCGTGACGGGATACGCAGTAATAAGCAGTTTGGCTTTTTGCACCAGACGAAACATGACAGAAATTTAAATACAACCATTCAGAAGCACAGAATATGCACTCACTCATGAAATGGTAAGGTTTATAATCTAATTAATACATATTAACCCTCTTTAACATTATTCAACTTTACATTATTAAATGTACTGTACATGCTGAATCACTCATATGTGTTTAGTTCTAAAGTTCAGTTTCAAACGGTTTGTGGTGAGGGGGCGGGGCCGAGAGCCGTGGGAACTGAATGAGGCCGAGGCTCAAAGTGCTTACAGGTGCAGTGCACACCGGCCTCGAATCCCACGGAAGGAGCTCTGGACTATAAGAGGAGGAACGAAGGCAGAGAAAGCTGAGAGAGGTCCAGGCCTGGACATTTATGTTTTGTTTTAGACGGCAGTCTCCATGAGGAGCTGCCGTCCCTTTGTTTTGGTTTAGACGGCAGTCTCCGTGAGGAGCTGCCGTCCCTTTTATTAATAAATATATTTTATAAAGATTCATCGGTTCTCCGCCTCCTTCTTCCCGGCGGCCAGGTGGCCGCGAACATTATTACACGGTTTATTATATTTTCAAGATTTATTTTTAAGATATATTTTCTGAGGTGAACTATCTGATGCTGCTTTCAGTATATGGCAATAAATGTCATGTAAAATGGCATTCAAACTCACATTGTTAGCATTTAACACTGAATAAAGCACATGAGGTTTACCTGAGGTGATCATTGTCATAGTTTTCTGTTGTTCAGCTGCAAGAAATTGAAGCCGTTTCTAATATATCAATTCGAGGTGTTGGTTAGGACAAAAACTCATTTTAATATGGAAAATATTCCTTCTATCGTGTGCTGTTGCTTTTATTTAGAACAGTTAAATCGCTCGCTCCTGTCCTCAATCTGGCAACCTGTGCTTGCGTTTGTTTTGATCTAGGAGTGCAATACCTAGGTCAACCACTGGGTGTCAAACTTACATACTGCACCTTTAAGGCTGTCGGTCTGGCTAGTTGGTTTAGTGCGTTCTACACGTCGCCTCTCTTCAGGATAAGTCGGATCAAGTGGGCCTGATTCAGCATGTACAATTGGCGTTGTTCGTCGGCAAAAGAGAGTGATCTGATTGGTTACTCAGCAATGAATCAGAACGTGAGAAGAAAAAAAAGCCGAAGTGACCAAACCAACCAAAGATCCAAGTCAAGAGGGAACTAAAACAATTGGCAGCTATAATTTTGTTGCATCTCTCAAATACTTGCAAACGATATGGATTATTATATTTTCGAAAATGATCCTAAACGCTGCTTAGTTTATGGTTTGTATGTGCTCATCTAAAGTTCAGCTTGGTGTATCCTGGGCATTAGAGCCATGTTCAAAGAAAAGTTGGCATGTCAAGAAGACTTTTTTTTATTTACAAATTTTTTTTTACAGGAAAGATATAAATCTTTATCTGCATACAAATGATTTTATATGTAGGCTACAGGAGGCTTTATACTCCACTTGCTTTCCAGCAAAACTTCATAGTAAGCACACATATACTAAATTATCAACTTACAAAGAAAACTGCTATAAATAATAATTTTGAGCAAACATCATCACTCAAATATGTGTACAACTGGTCTGGAGTGTTCAGAATTCCACATAAGTCTTCTGAATCTTCAGAAAAAGTAGGGTTTAACAACAACTAGTCCTTACGAAGGGTTAGCCCAGTGATTCTTGATGAAACCCAAAACCATGTGTCTTGCTGCAACCAGTTTTGTGAGCCAACAAAAAGTTTCTTGGGGCAAGATTTTTTGTCAGTGAATGTAGTTTCTTGCAGGAATGCGGTACTTTTTAGTTCAGGGGGGTAAACTTATGAGCAACTGCAAAGTTTTTCAGATAAACGTATACATTTAGTAAGCAACAACATTTTATTATTGAATGAATCATAAAAGAACCCAATCATTTTGCTAACAAGCAAAGTTCTTGGGGCAACACCTAAAGATTTTCACAGAAAAATACAAGATATTTGGCAGCAAATAAAATGATTCTTGCACAAACCCAAAACAATTTCCAGTGAATGCAATACTTGGTCACACTTTAAGTTACAAATATTACTATTAATAATCTGTTAACTATGACTTTTGCCTCAAACTACTAATATGCTGCTTATTAATAGTTATTAAGCTAGTAGTTGGGTTTAGGTATTGGGTAGGATTTGGAATGTACAATAAAATCAAGCAGAAAATGTACTTTATAATCAATAAACGGACAATATCATAATCATAGGCAGCCAGGTAATAATCCACTAGTTATTACTGACAAGTGTTACTTAAATTAAAGTGTTAACCAATACTTTTGTGAGCCATCACAATATTGAGAGTGAATGCTAATTTTATTGGGGAAGGTGAATGCAAAGATTCTCAGAGGATTATGAAAATCATTTTAATTCATGTTTTTTCATGCATTTATACTTGACTATTTTCTAAAATTTGTCGAGCTATGTTATGTTTTTTTGCGCGCACAGATAAAGCTAATGTTTTCAAAGCTTGTATATACCATCTTTGGCTTGATCTTTATTTGTTTTAACAATCGTTGGAAGTTAATGGGAGGCTCAGAGCTGGTGGTTTACAGACAAACGGGGTGAGGTGTCTGTTTAAGGGCCTGAGTCCAAGCCTACGTGCTCAATCGCTCACCTCCCCCTCAACACTGACGACAGCCAACAACATTCCTTCCTGGATATAAACAGACCTATAAACATTTGCTCATTCACACACATCAGCGGCCTGTGAACCTTCATTTGGATGCGCCAGTGAGAAAATCACTTAGCATAACATTCGTTTTCAGAAATACACCATATGGGACATTCTACCAGAAACGTACATTATCTGTCCCTGAAATAAAAACAAATACGGTGAATAAAAAGTATTTCATCCCCCAAAATTTCTAAAATGGACTGATGGTTGATTTCTGTGAGTTGTTCTGTAAAGGAATATGTCATTCATTTGGTTCAAGGGCTGAGCGATATGGCAAAAATGCAATCTCGATAATTATTTTCCATATTGAAGGATAACGATATATATTTCGATATCAGCTGTTAATGCTTGCAGATTTAAAAAGAGTAACCCAACTATGACCGAAGCCACAAAATTAGAGGGTCCATTAAATGGCATAAAATATTTTCGGCCGATAAATTTTTTTCGGTGGCCTAAAATTCGGTCCATCTCTAATATCAACACACTTTTTGATTGTCATTGTTGCACATTTCTGCTGTGTGATTGACTCTTAGATTAGTATAGAGTAAAAAGTGCAGTGCTCATTGTTATTGACATAAATTTTATCGTGATTATATATAATATTGTTTATCGGCTATTCTTTTTTTCTTTATTAAAAACACTTGTACAAAATGTACAAATGTACAAACCCTGTCATTGTCCTTGTCCTCAGCCCAATTGAACCTATAGCTTTAATAGATTTCTTATGCTAAAAACTGTTATTTAGAAAACAAAGTTTACAAATAGCAAGTTTAAGTTGTTATTCACATCAATTGATTAAAAACATGAAATGATATATAATTCTACAAATAAATACTATTTCACAATTGTCCCCATGTTTCTGTCAGTCCTGTCACATTTGCATTCAATTTAAAATGCGTGCAATACTACACAGGCAATACATTAAGGCTATGACTCAGAGGAAGTGACATCATTTGATGGAGGAGAAGCTGACAGCGATCAAGGATGTGTTCTATCATTGAATTGTATGATTTTATGCTTGTTTTTGTTAACATATTTGAGGAGGAGGACAAGCTTAAAGGTCAGGCCCTGTCACATTTTTTCGAAGTGAAAGTGTACGTTTCTGGTGGAATGTCCCATGTGAAAAAAAAAATGTTTGTACATTTGAAGGCTTTGCAGATTTACCCGAAATATAGTAATCTGTGTATATTTTTATTGTTAAATAATATGCACTAACACTAAAAATGCATCGCAAACAAGAACCACAATGCTTACATTTAAATGAAACAAACATTAAGTTCATAACTGGTTAATTGTATATTAAACGCATTAATATATAATATATAATACATTCACAAGTGTAATTTTGGACGACATGAGTTGAAATTGAAATGTCTTATTTTACATGTGCTTTAGTAAACTAGTCAGCATGTCAAGTAAACTTTAAAACACTACAAAATCTGTTATATAATATATATTTAAAGGGATAGTTCACCTAAAAATTTAAAATTACTCATTATTTACTCACCCTCACCCTCACCAACACAAAAGAAGAGATCTTGAAAAAAGCTGAAAAACTGTAACCATTTACTTCTATAGTAGGAAAAACAAATACTATGGAAGTCAATGGTTACAGGTTTTCAGCTTTCTTCAAAATGTCTTCATTTGTGTTCAACAGAAGAAAGAAAATCACATAGGTTTTGGAACAAGTAAAGGTTGAGAAAATTCATATTAATTTTGTGTGAACTATTCCTTTAAAGTTACATTTTATTACACTATTAGAAAGTGCACTTAAGTACACGTTTAATAAAGTTAAACACTCCTTTTCAGGGGATCTCCTTGGCTCATTATGTGGGGACCCCCAGCTGCTGCACACAGAGATGCTTGGAGCCCTGCGTCATGTTTGCCTTCTACTTTTCTCATTAACCATGTGGTCTGCAGCTCATTCCACAATCGCTCACTTAGTGTCCGAACCAGAGCCACATGTGGTGTGAAGCCAGTGTTCATTTTCCAGAACAGAAGTGAGAGAAATGTCAAGTATTGTTACATTTAAAGTTCTCCTAAAATCAGAATTCAAGCATTTTGTAACTGTTAGTATTATTTGTTAGGGTTATCTATAAACTGGTATGCTCCAAAACACAATCAAAAAAATTACTTGTTCAAACTACTTATTTAAAGTTAGTTGAACAAACACAATTCTTAACATTTTGTTTGGGACAACTTAACTGTTTTATGTTCAATCCACTGAAATTTGAAAAAAAAAAGTTAACTTAATCGATTTGTGTTGGGACAACATGAAGGAATTGTGTGAAACCCAGAACTTTTAACAGTGCAATGACAATATTTGGATTTCGAAGTTATACATATTCAAAACTGTACTATTCTCAATTCAATACCACCAATAACAATCAACAATGTTTGACAATGGACAATCAAATTTTCTCTAGTACCTAAGGCATCCTGTACAAAATCAAGATGCTAAAGCTGCTGCTGAAATCTGTCACGTATTCACATGTAAGCGAGCAATCATACTGAAGATTTGCTCAAACACCTGCTTATATAACAGTCATAAATGGTAGCCGAGTGTGTTTGTCTGAAGCCTGGTTTTGTGTTAATGTCACAAACCAACCCAGAGCACATACTAAACACACTAGCTGGGCTTCCATCCTAACGTGAGGAGAATCTTTCACACAAAAAAAAAAAGAAGAAGAAAAAGCAAAACGCAAATGAAGTGAAGCATGTGTTATCAAGTTGTTAGAGCAGCTAACTGTAGTATTGGTAACCAAGTAACCAACAGTAAACAAGACAAGCATAAGAGATAATTCGGCAAGTGCACTTCGACTCCCCATTATTCACATTAACCCTTTTTTGCAAAACCACCTCAAGCAAGCATAAACTTTTTTATTGGAAAATTGCCATTTTCATTACTCGTTTCTCATGTAATACTTCAAAATTTGCACAAGGCGATGTAAACCCAGCTAGTGTCTGCTATAGCCCAAAGACATAGCAGCACAGCGATGATCATAAACACAACTTGGCAAAGACCACAGAACTTCATCCATCAGGTCCATCAGAGTTACACTGAATATTATATTTTAAAGGTGAGAAACAGTTAGACACACTCAGCCTTGCTATTACATACTGATGCAGCCATGAGCCAGATGTGCTTTGGCTCAAAAAGCTGTGAAATAACCATACCAGTCAACCCTCCCATTTTTCCCAGCATTCTCCGTATTTACCATTTTATCCCACTATCATCCCATTTAAACATTTACCCGTATTTCTCCTGTACTTCTAATCTTTCTATAAAAAGTGTCAGAAGCATCTACCCAAGCCCATCCTCCTTATAGGCAGAGTACTGCCGAACCACCAGAGGGCGGCCTTGCTCTCAAATGTGATATAATGACAAGAACGGTTCAAGAGAATTATGCTACCATTATAAAAATGGGCACATCCTTCTCTTTTTATTGAAGCCATGTGCCGGCTTGTTGCCCTTCTTATGCAACCTTCGAATCAGTCAATTCATGTAACTGAAAGTAACTGTCGAACACCCTCCATAAATGCCGTTCCTCATCTTTGGTTTGAAGAGGAGCGAAAGTGGATGCTTGAGGATTTTGGTGTATGTTTAAACAGACAAATACGCATAACATAATAACATGTAAACATGTCTGTCTTAGCATGTTTATCCTTAACACAGCTAATTGTGTCTTAATTAAGCATGAACAGTTAGGAAGGTAACTGAATGCTTGTCATTATAGATTTGTGCAACCCAATGTTGACAGGTCCCAATGTTGACAGGCATGTATAAAAACAAAACACTTTTTTTTTTAAATTGGGGGGAGAGGCTACTTGATATTTCCCACCGTTTCAGTTGACATTATGTCACATGTAACAAAGCTTAAGAGACTTCATGGGAACTTCAATAAAAAAAAATCTTGTGTGTAACCACAGTGTTAAAGTATTCCAAATCAGTTATTTATGAGGTTCCATTTCAGTTTCTGCTTTAGAATGCAGCTGCCTAAATAGGCCATAGACAACAAGGCCACTCACTTTTGGAACGGAGCCCGAGTGTTTACATTGCAGACTCTGGTCGTTCTAGATAGCTATGAATGGGCAATGCATCTCTCTCTCTCTCTCTCTCTCTCTCTCTCTCCCTCTCAGCAGTACAGCTGCTCCAGACTCACGTGTTGCTATTCCTAGCCGCACCCAGGAGCTATAAATAGGTGTCTTTCTTTGCAGGCTGGCTGAAACACGTGCCATCAGCCTCCAGGGCAGGAGGAGGCCGACTGTGGGAGGAACTGTTGAGTAACTCAAACCATGGGATTGTTTGGTTTTTTAGCTGGAACCAACGGTTATATTTGTGGTTGTGTCAGCAGGTCGGTGCAAGATTGACAAGTCTCTGTTGAGGAACAGTCGGTTCAGGAATTTTATTTTTGCATTTGAATAAACGGATAAGCTTTCATTTCAGAATGACATTTCAGGGTTAGACACTGCAACAAAAGCAGAACATTTTTTAGTGGATAAAGAATTAGTCACTCAGACATGAATAGATCTGAAGGTCATAGCATTTACAAAATACTATATATCAAAGCAAGAGGGCAGTTGTTTGAATACAAGACAGCAAAAGCACAAGTAAAAAAAAAAGAAAATTTCACACAAAACATTTCTGGATCCTGGTAATAGTTCATTTGGTTAATGTATATTTGTGCTGACTGTTAGATCAGAGTTACTGACTTTATACATTCGATAAAAATTACTAGTTGGTTGAAAACAAAAATGTAAAAATCTTTTTAATACATTTTATTTATTTTGTTACTTGTTTTCATGTTTTTAATGTATTAATGTATGCAAAGATAGATAAAAAAAACTATGATAGACGGATATAGAAATACAGACAGGTACTCTGAATTCAGAAATTATTCACAGCGTTTCACTTATTCCACATTTTCTTGTCACAGCTTTATTCCAAAATTGATTACTTACATTATTTTCCTTAAAATACTACAAATAATACCTCATACAGACGATTTCTTGAACTTCATGGCTTGGTTTCTGCTCTGAAATGCATCGTTAACTATAGGACTTATTATGTAAACAGCTTTGTGCCTTTCCAAAACTCAAGTCAAATTGTAGAAACATCAGGATCAGTGAGTTTTAGGAGTTTAAGTGTCATGGCCAGTGATGGGAATAACTGCGCTATAAATAAACAGCTTTACTAACGCCTATACTGTTTTCAGTAATGAGTAATCAAATTAATTACTGTTTCCCTGTTACAACCCTGTTACCGTTACTGACAATAAAATGAGCGTTACTATAATTGAGAACACTGAAGCGGTTTTCAAGCGAACAGCGTCTCTCTCAGCAATAGGACCTCTCTTTCTCTGGGGTGGGTGGGTGTGTGTGTTTGTGTGTGTCTGGGCTAGGCGAGACACATAGCCAACCAGTGATGATGATCTGACTGATGTGTCTGTGAACGTGGTGTAACTGAGAACATGATGATTGGCTTAGATAGAGTACATTTCCAATGTTAGCCAATTAGATGCAGAGCTGTGCGGGTGTTTACACACAAGCACACACACAGTCAGTGGCACACACCAACGACCAGGAGTCAGAACGATGGGAAATCCAACAAGTTCAAAGGTAACGTTTACAAACTGGAAATATAAGCACTACTTTTCCCTTGTTGAGGTGAAAGGCAAGAATGTTTATGTATCGAGCAACTTATGCACAGGAAAAAAAGAGACTCTCTGCGTCGGTGACAAGTAATTCTAATCTAATGAAGCACTTCACATCTTCACATGCTGCCACAAAATTAAAGGTTACGTAGGTGATAACGTGAGCTCTGCTACCAAAGGAGGAGACGAAGCCACGACGTCAAAGCAAATAAAACTAGATTTTTCTCCACCGCAAACACTTATTACTCAGACAGAATTAAACAAAATAATATCTAGATATATAATTGAGGACATGCTGCCGTTGTGTCTCGCATTGTCCCACAATAACATTAAAATAGTGTAGATTAGTGTACAATGTTTTATATTTATTTTAGAATCATTTGACAAATTAGATTTTTTTAAGTAACGCAATAGTTACTTTTATAATTACTAACTCAGTTACTATTAGTACTAGTTACTATAACCAATTACTCTTTTAAAGGAACGTGCCCAACACTGTCATAGCAAAGCCTTTCAATAATTATTGTATGTACATGTATTTTTTGTTTATTTCTAATAAATTAGCAAAGACTAAAAAAAACTAAACAACTTTTCACTGTCAATATGGGGTATTGTTTTGTAGAATTGTGAGGAAAACAATGAATTTAATCCATTTTGGATTAAGATGTGAAAAATGTGAAAAAAGTGAAGCGCTGCGAATATACATATAAATATTTGCTTATAGTAATCTACTTATAATATCTTGACGTTAACATGTTGTTAGCGCTCTGCTGCTATGAATATTTTTGTACTCTTTCTGGTGTTTAACTGGTTGATGTCACGTTTACTAGCCTTCTCAGTATTGATGCCTTGTTTACTGACAGCTGAAGGCAGTGATGTCATCATGAGAGGCGTTCTCTTCAGATGAACTTGCACATGCAGTGATCTCAAAAGAAGTGTTGCTGGGCAACCGTACGCATCAGCAGCAGCGGGAGTGAGCAGTGACTGAGTGAATGACGCAAAACGCCATTTATCATCGCGGAGCAGCTCTAAACAGAGAGGCCAATACAAGTGCACATATTTCCTCTAACCTATTCAGGGAACAGAACATGTTTTTTTGTTGTTTAAATTGGTACCTATTTACATTTTGTTATAATGAAAATAGCGGGTGAGTGTCGTCATAGCAACCTTTGGGAACCTAATCACTTTTCTTTAATAACCTGCATTATCCTCTTATTTGTCACAATAACATATTAATCAGAGAAAAACATGGAAACTAAGAACCACGTGGCATAATGTTAGACTTACATTATTTTTCTTAGAATTCTACAAATAATACCTCATAATGACAACATACAGACGATTTCTTGGACTTCATGGCTTGGTTTCTGCTCTGAAATGCATCGTTAACTGTAGGATTTATTATAAACAGCTTTGTGCTTTTCCAAATTGTCAAATTGTAGAAACATCAGCATCAGTGAGTTTTAAGAGTTTAAGTGTCATGGCCAGTGATGGGAATAACGGCTTTACTAACCGATACTGTTTTCAGTAATGAGTAATCAAATTAATTACTGTTTCCCTGTTACAACGCTGTTACCGTTACTGACAATAAAATGAGCGTTACTATAATTGAGAACACTGAAGCAGTTTGGGGGCGATGCGGTGGCGCAGTGGGTAGCACAATCGCCTCACAGCAAGAAGGTCGCTGGTTCGAGCCTCGCCTGGGTCAGTTGGCATTTCTGTGTGGAGTTTGCATGTTCCCCCCGTGAAACCGCGTGGGTTTCCTCCGGGTGCTCCGGTTTCCCCCACAAGTCCAAAGACATGCGGTACAGGTGGATTGGGTAAGCTAAATTGTCCGTAGTGTATGTGTGTGAATGAGTGTATATGGATGTTTCCCAGTGATGGGTTGCAGCTGGAAGGGCATTCGCTGCGTAAAACACATGCTGGATAAGTTGGCGGTTCATTCCGCTGTGGGGACCCTAGAATAATAAAGGGACTAAGCTGAAAAGAAAATGAATGAATGAATGAAGCGGTTTGGCAAATGCAAAAGTTCAAAGGTAGCATTTGCAAACTGGAAATATAAGCACTACTTTTCCCTCGTTGAGGTGAAAGGCAAGAATGTTTATGTATCGAGCAACTTATGCCCAGGAAAAGAGACTCTGCGTCGGTGAAGTAATTTTAATCTAATGAAGCACTTCACATCTTCACATGCTCACTTTTCTTTAATCACCTGCATTATCCTCTTATTTGTCACAATAACATATTAATCAGAGAAAAACAAGGAAACTAAGAATCTTTATGAACCATGTGGCATGGTGTTATACTTAGCATTAAATCATATTTATAGTTTGTGAAAATTTAGCATTGGACGTCAGGTTTTGCTGCTGATTTCCATCAATAATGTCAAGGTTGTGTTTGATTTCCACACTGTAAAAAATGAAATCTTGCTGCCTTAATTTTTTAATTGAATCAAATGAATATTTCAAGTGATCTCAATTTACATTAATCAAACTGAAAAAAATATTAAGTTAAACTTTGTATATCTTAATTCTTTTGTTGTTGAAACCTGAATAACTAATTAAAATAAGTTACACATAAAAAATATTTGTTGTCTTGACTTTGTCATACTTTTTTTTTTTTTTTTTTAAGTGCAGGATTGTACATTACATCTTGAATACAGGTTTATTAGGTGAAAGGTCTATTAGGTGAAAGTACTGTATCTCTAATATTAAGTATATAAATTAATCATACATTGTGGTTTTATGAAGAAAAACAATCAATCAAACTATGTTTGCGAGTACCACCTATTTAAAGCACAGGTCTCAAACTCGATTACAGGAGGGCGGCAGCTATGCAGTTTTGCTTCAACCCTAATCACACAGCTGATCCAACTAATCAAGGTTTTCAAGACTACTATGCTGCGTCGCAATTCGCATACTATATGTCCTAGACATGAATTCGATTAGAACTACAAACGTGGGTGAAAAGTGTAAATAAACTACAAACATGATGGACGTGCGAGACCAACAGTCAAGTAGAGAGGCTTCGGTAAAGATGTTTGTATGACTGTTAATTAATATCTAGCCAACTGGAAAATATTTAAATTGTGTTTTCTGTGTTATATTTCATCTGCAACAACAATACTGAACTTATATATAAAGACATGTTTGGACATTAACGTCTGAATGCATAATTAGTCAGTCATGTTTACATCACAGACTCCAACTGTCTCATCCACGTTAGCCATTCTTGCTGTTCCCATGGCAAGCTTAATAAACAAGCCTACTTAAATCAGCCTTTACGGTGCATGTTCAGAGGTTGAAAAAGCCGCACACTGCAGCACGCATGCATGCAATGACAACAAATAGATTGACTGAATTAAAGGCGTTCAAATTGTGCAATGACAAAAAATAATATAGATCGTGCCACAAAACACATTCAAATGAAAATAATTAGCCCGATTTAAAATGAGTCTAATGAAAATGAAAGTAGTAGAAAGTACAGATATTTGTGTAAAAATGTGAGTAAAAGTAAAAAACTTGTCCGAAAAATAAACAGCGGAGTAAAGTACTGATGCCAGAAAAATGTTCGTTACTTCCCATTTCTGCTTATACATACCTTTGCAGAGGCTGATCTGTTTCAGAACTTGCAGATTTCAGTCTGAATTGAGGCTTTGATCTTTGCTTTGACAGCTTTTAGTGTAGAAAAGTTCAACTACAGTTTAACAAAAGGACTTTTATAGACCAGTTTTAAACAATAAACTGTATTATAAATATTGTATATTTAAACATGTACATTAACAGAAATAGTACTGCCAGTGCCAGCTCGTTACCCCATTATTGTATCATATTTTAAACGACCAGACAATACAATAAATTGTTTCAAAACACCTAAAATGCCAATTTTTATAAAAGTCCATTTTTTTAATTATTTTATTTAAATATTTAAAGTGACACTGTAAAAGAAATCACAGTTTAAATAAGTCAATACGATACTGTTTTCAGAGTTTTATTTTGTTGAGGTTTACACAAACATGGTATATTTTTGACGTTGTTTATTTTATTGATTACAATATTACACTAACTGTTTTTTTTTTGTTTGTCAAATGATTTGCCCAGAGACAGCAGATTAAATCTCTTACTGTCCATTGTGCTTATTAAATAACAAACTAAAATAGAATAAAACTGGAAGCTCATTATGGTCACAGAATGTAATAATAATAATAATAATAATAATAATAATAATAATAATAATAAATTGCATCTAACAATTGGCCCTTCGCTAAGCCACAGCCGAAAAACTGCCACAGACTTAGCAACTGTAAATAGGTGCGGGAGGTCTGTCAAGCTTTTGAGCGAGGGAAACAACCCAAAGCATTGTGCATATGGATTGTGCAAATCCGGTGTCCTAAAAGTTTGGACCGGGTGGTGGAATTTTTTTCCTTTTCCAAAACCTAAAACCCAAGGAGAGAAATGCCAGCGTGGATCAAGCCATGTGGGGGCCGTAAAGGCAGCACAATTCAGTCATATTTCCATCTGTTTCAAGCTACAAATATTTGGATTACATATCAACAGAACTAAACAGAGATATGATCACAAACTAGGCACTTGCGAACAATTAATATACTTCACCCGCAGCGGTTTTTCAGTAGTTTTAAATCCTCGTGTCCCTGTCAGAGGTACAATTCACCAATGTTTTCATCTGTCTTTAGGAGATTTAGTCATTGTTATAGAGGGTTATAGTGTTTGCTTTTATATTTAGTGTCAGCATTAATATTTGTTAGTAGGGAAAATATTTTATTGCACAACAATTAGTCTCAGGCTTTTTGACAAAAAAAGAGAAATCACAGTTTAATTTGTTATTATTAGATTATTTTTAAGTGTCACCTATCCTGCTGTGCATGAATTAAGCTGTTCAATGATTAGCGTATGAGGCGGCTAGGCTGTAGCTTCAATTTTCATTAAATTATTCTCTAATCGGTTGCGTATTATGTCATGAATATACCCCTGTAATGCATACTGCAGTCCTTTTTTATCTGGCTTGCTTAGAAATCTCACCTGTTCACCCAAAACTACTAATAATCTCCCTGGGAATGTCTGACACCTACTGTAGTAGTACGCATACATACTGTAATAGACGTGCCAGGCACGAAAGTTTGACAGGCATAACACCCAGTGCTTGCCATTAAAACCCGCCAATCTGCTAAATGCAGGTAGATTTCAGCTGTGGCGGTTTAGAGCCACTCGCACTAGCCACTTTGGCTGATTGAAAATCATTTTTAAATTGTAGTTCGTCGAGAAGCAGCACGACTGACAAAACAACTGTTCGCGTGAGCAAAAGAAAGCAGGTGAATACCAAATGAGAGGATTATCAGGCGCACAGTGAGATGCAGGCTTTCTTCACTCACTGACGAGGGCTTTAGTATCGTGTGCACGGCTGATGTGATGCTCACAAGAGTTTTTAAAGCTTGCACTCTCCCGTTTCCTTGCGCGCAGCAAACGTGCCTGCAAACGCAACTTGTGCAATCATTTGTCTTTGAAACAGACTGGACAAAACATGATGCTCGTGCACTCACAGTCCTGCTGCTTTCAAGAGCTTTAGATTCTTTTAAAAAATGTCTTTTAGTAAGCAGCAGCAGTTGCCGCTTTCGCTTTAATCATTCTTTGAACAGACTATTAATGGGCCTAACGTTAACTGTGTGCACGTGATCATACTTTCGTTATCGCACATGTTTTCACCTGCTTTCTTTTGCTTACAATTATTTTCTTTATTTATGGATTATCATCCTTTACAATAAACATTGCTTTAATTGGAGATTAACTTTTATGTATTTTATGTAGTTATGTATATACATCTAGATACATGACAATAGTTATTTTTAAAAGGTCATTTAAAAAAAAAAAAAAGAAAGGCTTTGTTGAATAAAAAGTGCATGTATATAGCTATATTTAGCTTGTTCAAAAAAAATTAGTTAAAATGAATTAGTTAAAATTTGTAGCTAAGAAATAATTAGTTATTCATTCATTCATTCATTTTCATTTCGGCTTAGTCCCTTTATTAATGTGTGGTCGCCACAGCTGAATGAACCGCCAACTTATCCAGCATATGTTTTACACAGCGGATGCCCTTCCAGCTGCAACCCATCTCTGGGAAACATCCATACACACCCATTCACACTCATACACTACGGAAAATTTAGTCTACCCAAATCACCTGTACCGCATGTCTTTGGATTTGTGGGGGAAACCGGAACACCCGGAGGAAACCCACGCCAACACGGGGAGAACATGCAAACTCCACACAGAAATGCCAACTGACAAAGCCGAGGCTTGAACCAGTGACCTTCTTGCTGTGAGGCGATCGTGCTAGCCACTGCGCCACCATGAGGCCCATAATTAGTTATTTGTTTATTTATTTTTGGTGTGGCCAGAGAAAAATTTGGTAAATCCTTAATGTTGAGCCCTTAAAAGTGTGAAATAAGAACTAATTGCAATGCAACACCGTGAAACCACAACCCATTTGCTCATTGAGCAAGCTTATACACAACACACAAAAAACGTAAATGAGGAGGCTTGTAGACATAACACAAAATCTAAATCAAGTATTTTTAGCATGCCAAAGTCAAATTTATGCATATTAAATATATTTTCCCAACAACAAAATTGTGGCTAGTGAAAATGCCGAGTGGCTAGTAGTGTTGAAAAACTACTAGCCACAGTGGCTGGTGATCAAAAAAAGTTAATGTCAAGCCCTGGTAACAACAGTAACTAAGAAGGGCAGGGCTTAGCAAAGGGTCAATTGGGTTTACAACTAATAATCCCACTCTATATACATTTTCAAGATTATCTCTCAAAAAAAAATTAACTTATAATAAACTTATAATAACTTTGACTTTTTTTTCCAAATCATGAGATGTGAGAAACCCTTGTAAGTAACCTGTATCTAACCTGAAGTCACAATTCTGAGGGAAAAAGGCCGGAATTATGAGATATAAACACACAATTATGAGGAAAACACTCATAACCCAGTTTCTGTACTGTAACTTCAATGGAAAATCCAGACAATATATTGTTTCATTATAAATTGTTTCAAAAAGTCAATGTCACTTTGTTAAACTTTTTTGTAAAGTTGCCAAAGCAGAGATAAGATTTCCATAATGCATTTTGAAACATTAATAAACTGAAAACACCCACGAATCACAAAACATGGCAAAGTGTTAATGAACAGATTTCTTTGGCCTGACAGACCATTTCTCACATAACAAGCAGATAAGACCTAATTTAAGCACGGGTGAGAGAAAAACCTCACATACAAAGCCTTTCGCATTAAGATGCCACTGTGACCCTGTTAGCCAGGTTCAACGTTTCAGTTGTTTTTGTGGCTGCAGCTACTGGCCTAAATTTAGCTGAGGTTCGATGGCCGCTCTGATGTAAGACTGAGCCATTACATTAGTCGGCTATTGTGCTGAATGCAGCTGGAATCAAGCAATGATCCTCTGGCCGACTTCCAAGAGCTGACACCTAATCCGGGCGGCTCTCGGCCTGCATGGATCTGCTGGCTCACGTGGCGCTCTATTGAAGACCTGTTTATTCTGCCACCAGAGGCCACGAGGTTCATTCATGCGCCCATACCCTCGGCTTCTGTGTCACTGGCACATTCTCACAGTCCTACTGCTTGCGGCAGCTGCTGGCCAGTTTAGCTGCCGTCAAAACAAAAGTTCAGTTCTGCCCTGATGTATCCACTACAACTTCTAGTAAAGGTAATTGCGCAGTTAAAGGACTAGCTCACTTCCAGAATCAGAACTCCTGCAGGGTTTTGGAGGGTAAATTTAAAGGAACACTATACTTTTTTTTTTAAATAGGCTGCTTTTACAAGTCACTTAGAGATAAACAGTTGAGTTTAACAATTTTTGAAACCATTCAGTCATTCTCCCAATCTGGCGGGAGCAGATTTAGCTTAGCATAAATTTTTGAATCAGATTAGACCATTAGCATCTCACTCAAACTAATTTAATATTTCCATTTAAAGCTGGACTCATCTGTAGTTACATTGTGTACTAGGTTGCTATTTTCTAGGTTGATATAGCTAGGAACAATACTCTCATTCTGGCGTAATAACCAATAAACTTTGCTGCAGTTAAAGGACTAGTTCACTTCCAGAATCAGAGTTTCTACATGTTATATGAGCAATAGCAATCCTTTAAATTCACCCTCTTATAACATGCACTTGTTTTGGAATTGGGCTCCTTTTATAAGTCACCTAAAGTTAAATAATTGAGTTATTGAAACCATTCAGTCAATCTCCCAATCTGGCAGGATCACTTTAGCTTAGCTTAGCATAAATTATTGAATCGGATTAGACCATTAGCATCTCAATAATTTTCCTATTTAAAGCTTGACGCTTCTGTAGTTACAATGTGTACTAAGACTGAATGAAAATGAAAAGTTGCTATTTTCTAGACTGATATGGCTAGGAACTATACTCTCATTCTGGCGTAATAATCAAGGAACTTGACTGAACTGCAGTACCATGGCTGCAGCAGGAGCAATGATATTACGCAGCGCTGTTACCTAGTTACCGAGCTGGAGACTATTTTCAAGCTCTGTGGTGTAATATAATTGCGTCTGCTACAGCCATGGTACAACATCAAAGTCCCTTTATTATTATGCTTGAATGATAGTATAGTTAATATAAGCCTGCTTCACTTTAAAATTAAACCGATGTGGAAACAATTCCTCATGTATATGATGCCATGAAGACATGCTGCTCTGATTTAAGAACGTTTTTAAGGCCTTAATTTACAGAAAAGTGTTTTAAAACCCGTAAAAACCCTAAATATTTGAACAATATTCTGGTAATTTACTCACCCGTTTGTCATCCCAGATTTTAATTTGCAATTTAATTTAATTTAGAAAAATCAAGGAAAGAATACAGGATTTTTCTCCAAACACTGGACTTTTATGGTGCTCAATGGTTTAAACTCCCAATTTGCAGTTTCAAAAGGTACTAAATAGTCTTACCCAGTATAACAATCAGTCATTAACATAAAGTATTATTAATAAATAAAAACTTTATATACTTGCTTTATATACTTAAACTTATCACTAGTTCTAGAATGCAAGCTTTTGTTGTAGACATATACACATTTTTATTTACAATGCTATTGAATACAACTGTAAAAGCAATAATGAGAATAGAAATTATAACAATTAACTATTTTGTTTAATCAAAATGTGCCTGCATCTTATTTTGTAATGCCTCAATACACCATTTTCTAACAGAAGTTTCTAACAATGGGTTTCTAATTTTGTTTCAGAGGCCTACTACAAAAGGTTTACATCCACCAACGCTTTGTAATCATGCCACGCTATACAACACTCACACGGAAATACAACTGTCTTGAACCATACCTGACTTTTCTTGGCGCAATAGTGGAAAATTTTTATTTACTTAACATTGTAGCCTCAGCTCTTTTTTTTTGTTGGTTTAAGGATCTGGTCTCTCTAAACCCCGCCTCTCTGAATCCTTACTCTCCAGTGATTGGTTGACCACTTACAGCACTTGTCAGAATCTAAACGTTCATTACCATATCTAAATTTTAGCTCTTCCTTAGCACTTGTAAACACTGTGATATGTACAGTAATGGCATTGGTTTTGTCACATGAATTCAAGTCCTCGTCTCTTTGTAAAGTGGATTTGCTTTCACAGCTTTTGCTCTTCTCGACATGTCAAAAGAGTGAACCAAACTCTCACAAAACTCAGCTAAAACTGCAGTGCTTGAGGGTCAAAGTGGATATTGTTCACAGGCAACCAATGAAGTCTATAGAATGCCATTATGCAAATTTATACGTGAAGTTAGACCTGAATTGCTGACAGCTCGTTTCAGGATCGGTTCTTTCTTTTGGGAGACAATAGCTCCATTTTTCAGCACTTTGATCTTTGAAACTTGCAGGTCCAAACAGCTACAATAAATGCTACATGAAAGGTATTAAAAATAAAAGCATAATAGAGCCACTTTAAACACGGATAGAGATATGACTAAATGAATAGGCCTTTAATAGTGCTTTTTGATCATTTAGTCAGATTGGATTCATTTAGACTAATGAAAATCACTGCGTGAGGCCTACACATGCAGAGTGTTGCCATGGGAAAAGATTAATTTCTGACCTGAAAAGAGATTAAGCTTTTTTTCTTTAGTTTTTTTTTTTTTATTATTAGTCAGGGTTCTAGCTTTTTCACTTTGGTTTTACAAGCGATTCCGCAGAAAAAGCATTTTAGTTCCCTGAACAAACTTTAAGTAAACCATTCTTAAGTTTAACAAAGCATTATTTACTATAATAAAAAAATAAGAACCTTTAACCCCGTTTTTTAAACATCGACATGAAAATGACATGTTCAATTTAAATGAATGCCAATCTTCGATGCTTTGGTGCATAGATTTAAGCCTGGCCTCATTTTGAAAAAAGATAATGGAAGTGAAGAATGTTCAAAACGTTATATTAACGTTAAAATAAAAGAAATAAAAAAAAATAATAATAAAAAAAATAAAGATTTTATTATACTATGTAAATGTATTTTTCAAAATCTGTTTTAGCCTAAAATTGACTAAATCAAATCTAAATATTTGAACAAATTATATTCTAAATTTGAAGTTGATATCTCAAAAATAAGCTTTCAGTAATATTTTGTTTGGCTGCAGTACCAGACATCACCACTAGATAACATCCTCCAGAATGGTTTGGTAGTCCTTGGCAGTGACGGGCTGATCTAGCACATTCCCTATTGGGCCTAAGAATTGCCATGATATTGCAGCCCAAACCATCACTGATCCACCCTCAAGCTTCACTCAACAGTCAACAGGGCAACAGTCAGGGAGGTACGCTTCTTTGGGGCTTCTCCACACTGTAACTCTCCCAAATCTGGGAAAAACAGTGAAGGTGGACTCAGACAACAATTCATGTTTCACAATGTCCACAGCCCAAGATTTTTGCTGCTGGCAGCATTTAAAATGGATGTTTGGCATTGGCACAAGTGATCAAAGGTTTGGCTATAGTAGATATTTGATTATTTTATGTAAATTATTTATTTTACAAAACCTGTTTTATCCTAAAATTGACAAAATCAGAGCTAAATATCCAAGTAATTCCGTTCCAAATTTGAAACTCAAAAGATTTTGAGACTCAAAAAGATTTAGTTTGGCCGCAGTACCAGACATGACCACCAGATAGCATTCAGTTTACATTGGTGACCATACAAGGGATTCCCCCTTAGTTTTGAGAAATATTAACTCTATCTTTTCACACTTTTGACAATATTTGTGAAGTAGACAAACTTCTAAAGTACTATGGGAACTTTAGTGGTATTTGACTTATTTAATTAAAAATGTTGCCTCTAAAAAAAGCTACAAAATGTTTTTGTGTGGATTGCAGTAGACAAGTAATGCTTTACAACTCTGATGAGAATCCTTGTTGCATTTTGTTGCTGATATGAAAACTAGATATATTTAAAGCTTTCTAATGATATATAGTTTGTCAAGACTGCTTTATGTTTAGACTACAATATTATGGCTAGAAAAGGTAACAGTAAATGCTCCCACGTTGTAGGGTGACAGTAAGTTTTACTCTATGTAACAAAAAACTGTGATAAAATATGTATTCAGAAGTCTTAGACCTTTCCAAAGATATATAGTTTGTCATAACTAGATTAGAACTTAATTTAAAAAAAAGTAATGTAAACTTAATCATTGAACAATCTCGCTTTTATGACATTTTGTGGTTCTCAATTTCTGAGATATTTTATTTTTCTTAAAGTTATGATAATTTCAAGATTATATTACTCAGCTCTGAGAAAACTGTCAGACTTTCAAGACAATTAAAAATCAGATTCATGACATATTCAGAATTGTGAAGAATAAGGTCAGAGTTGTGAGAAAGCCAACTTGCATTTCTATAAAAATTCAAATAATATTTTTTCAATCAAATTTAAGTGTTAAATTCTTTAAAAATGACAGAATTTTGATATGTAAACTTTTGAGAGGGGCGACACGGTGGCTCACTGTCACCTCACAGCAAGAAGGTCGCTGGTTCGAGTCCCGGCTGGGTCAGTTGGCATTACTGTGCGGAGTTTGCATGTTCTCCCCGTGTTGGTGTGGGTTTCCTCCAGGTGCTCGGTTTCCCCCAGTACAAAGACATGTGGTGTAGGTGAATTGAATAAACTAAATTGGCCGTAGTGCATGTGTGTGAATGAGTGTGTATGGATGTTTCCCAGTACTGGGTTGCAGCTGGAAGGGCATCCGCTGTGTAAAATATATGCTGGATAAGTTAGCGGTTCATTCGGCTGTGGCGACCCCTGATGAATAAAGGAACTAAGCCGATGGGACAATGAATGAACTTTTGAGAGCAAAAGGCAGAATTACAGGATATAAACACAAAATTAAAAAAATAATAATAATAAAGTCTTCACAAGATATAAACAATTGCAGGACAAAAAAAGAGAATTGGGAGTCAGAATTTGGAATATTGTAACTTTTCACACATTTTTTGACAAGCAATTTGACAAAAATGAGCAGAAGTCAGTCAGAATTTTGAGATTTTGAGTCACAATGTTATTTTTTTAATTAAGGTAGGACCTAAACATGTTTTCTCTTTTATAAGCATACGCTGAAAATATTGCATAAGTGTTACAGTAATACAGCAAAACCTGTGAATCATGCCATGCTGTAATTATAATGAACAGAATGTTCCAGTGTTTTTATGACTTATAACCCATCATATTCTTGTGTTAATCATTCATAATGTATTTTTTTTATTCTCGAAACCACCACTATCGACCTACAAAACCCCTCTATGTGTCAGAATGCGGGTCTGGAAGAAGGTCACTGCGTTACAGCAACTTGAGGAAGACTAAGCTGTTTTATTCTGTTAGTGCGCCCCCTTGTGTACTGAAAAAAATGGTTAATTGCAAATTGTTGCAAACAATTGATATAAGCTAAATTTAAACAAACAAATTAAGTCACTCAATTTAATTTGTTTGTTTAAATTCAGCCCATATAAATTTTTACCACTTACCTTTAAAAAAAAAATGTAAATCTAATGAATCATTTTTTTCAGTGTGCTACAGAATGTCATTGATGCTTTAGTTTTAATTCAAAAGCCATCCTGGACAAGACTTAATGTTACCTGGAATTGTGTTATTTTTTTAGTGCACACACAAGTGAGCTTAGATCTGAACAGTTAAATCATAATTTTAAAGTTTACAGATCTTAAAAGAGACAAACAAGACAAACTTTTGCCCAGTGCTGAGTAAAAGTATAGTTAAAAGTAACTAGTTACTTTAATTAAATTACTTTTCAGCTGAAAAAGTAAAAGAAAGAGATTACTCAGTGTTTTTAGGTAATTAAATTGTTTACTTATAATATACTCGCCTTAAATACTGTAAATAAACTAAACAGTTCAATATAAATCAATTCAGAGAACCAGTAAGATTCAGAGTAATATATTATTTGCAGAATCATCCTATTTTTTAACTAAAGAACGTTTATCATTAATCAAGACAACAGCATATGCTTAAAAGAATTGAGAAAACAGTTCATGACAATAATATACTATAGGTATAATCTCAGAGAAGCAGACTAATTGTAATTATATATTTTGTGTTATTCAGATTTTTTGCATATCAACTCAATTTCATAACTAAAGGTTTTATTTCTCCGACAACTGCACACACTTAAACAATAAAAATGTAGCTTATGCCATATATGATATGTATGAAATATGGTGTTGTTGAAACATTCTGTGTTTTGATACAAACTGTTGAAAATGTAAGTGTTAATTTTTAACACTCTGACTCAAATTGAAAGAATTAAGAGTTTAATTTCTATTGTCTATGCACTCAGATTTATGTGAATTAGTATTTAGTCAAGTAATTTAAATACTGAGAAAGTAACTTTTAAGACAAAGTAATAATAACACTGCTTTTGCCTGAATTTGTTGCTGATGATTTCCAAGCATTCTGAAGGCTTAATGTTAAACTTATGTTAGGAGCAGAGAACTAGTCATTAATTAGCCATCAGTTGTTAAAAGCATCCCAAAAAAATCTAGGCAAAACAGCGTCTGCTTTGATGAAACTAAAATAAAAATGTCGGAATTTGATCATTTTTACTGGTCACCATATACTTTATTTACAATTCATGTAAAAACCTTTATACATTTCTTTCTTCTGTTGAACACTAATGAAGATACATTTTTAAGAAAGCTGAATTCCTGTAACAAATAGTTACAGGTATATACTACTTAGTTACACTAAATACTACTACTACTACTACTACTACAACAACTAACCATATTTACTATGTTTTTTAGTTTATCATTGCTTAACTTGTAAATAGAATTAATGGAACTAAACGAACAGGACTTGTTTAATGATGGGCTGACGAGGATTGAATGCAGTTGCAGCTTATATTTAGAGTGGTCAGGCTGGCAAGGTTTAAACAGGGACACACGGCAGCATGCAGATAATCCAGAGAGCGGTTGGTATAATAGGCGAATGGTTGAGGCAGGCGGCGAAACAAACATAAAACAGTGAAACAAACAAGGGTCAAATACACGGCTAGACTACACAAGGAACGCTTGCGTAATGCTATTATTATTATTATTATTATTATTGTTTCGGGATGGAGTGGTGGGAGGGAAATTACGATGTAAAGTGTTTGCTGTGCTTAAATGATTGTTATATACTGTGTAACCTTTAGTAATACGCTAAATAACAAAACAAAAAAAAAACCATTAAATATATTGTTTAAAAATATCCTGCATTAGATATAACAAAAACCAAATATATTTTATGTTTAACACCTATAACAGCATTGATACATCAGATTCCAGAAAAAGTGTCTGTGGTAAAGCTGCTCTTGTCGGGATACAGCGATAAACACAGCTAATGCCCTGAAAAGGACATCTTCGACACAGTCTAAAAAATAAAATAAATGTTAATAATTAATTTGATGTTTGTTATGAAAACATGTCATATGTCACGCATGTCAATACGGTGTATATGATGAAGTGAATTGCTGAATTTAAAATAGCATACACTACAATGTAAGAAAACATGACAGATACACATGTATCAATAAATTCATAGTGGCAATCCCTTATTAATCGATATATTGTAATGTACCAACACAATATAACATTTTTAGCAAATAATTGACTTATACAAGGAAATACATTTTTTCTTTACAGACCGGTTCCGTCTCAAAGCTCACTCCTTATGCCAACCTCTACTCAAATCAAAGGTATCGGCTATTATTTTTTGCTGAATGGAAGCTCCTGTATTTGATATTTTGTGCTGTTTGAATGTCAGCGGTAATCTAGGTGTGCTTGTCTCTTCTACAGTGAAGCCCACAACATTTTTTTGCCCACAACAAATGAAGCATATGCTGTCCTAGACTGAGTGGTGGCCTTTGTGTTTTGACCGCAGGGCAACCACATAGGGCTTAGGGAAGATTGAATAGACTTCCAGCGGATATCCAGTGGTTTGAACAGGCAGCTGAATTGGCATCCACTGCATAATAAATTAAACATCGAGCCACACACCTTACAGTTCCCCGCCTGCTGCTGTCAAATGCCTGAGCTCGATCCTGCTTCAGACACATCACTTCAGGCGATGCACAAAACTGCTTTTTGACTCGTTTTTCCACAACAAATATCAAAATATTCTAAAGTCATGATGAGTTTGCTTGAGAAATGAATTTACTTTATTTCTTGTTTGAGATAGATAGATAGATAGATAGATAGATAGATAGATAGATAGATAGA
>CAIGQW010001968.1:1036980-1049119 GCA_903798125.1 Danio choprae
AGATAGATAGATAGATAGATAGATAGATAGATAGATAGATAGATAGAAAGATAGATAGATAGATAGATAGATAGATAGAGAGATAGATAGATAGATAGATAGATAGATAGATAGATAGATAGATAGATAGATAGATAGATAGATAGATAGATAGATAGATAGATAGATCATCTTAAGTAAAGATCTAATCTTAAGTAAAGGTACATTGATTCATGAATCATTCAATATTTGTACTGAAATTTTTTGTTTGTACTGAAAACAAAAATATTAACAAAGGCATTTTTAAATTTAGTTACTATTATTTTTCTTTTACTTTATTTTATTCATTTATATACGTATGAATGGGTTTTACAGTGTCGTACATTAATTGTGTGCCTGTGTGTTTTTACTATAGTCAAAATTTGTTAAAAAAAATCTTTATGAATCCTCTATTTCAAAATGCGGCTAAATAATATTCAACAACAGGTCAGTTTTGAAATTCTGAAAATAAGCCAATAGTGGTTTACACTGTTAATAAAATCTAAAATACATAATCTAAACAAAATCTATCTGAAATACATAAATGAATCCTACTGTAATATTATTTTATGTGCTCAATAAGATATAAAAATATAATAAGATATCTCTTTAAAAACAATGTCAATACAATGTGATTTAACACCCAAAACTTGCCTATATTAGCTCTAAATAATTACATTTTACAATTCAACGTTTGCTTTCCAACATCTGACAAAGGCCTTCAGCAAAAAGCCCAAAGATCACAACCCGATATTAACTGAATTTTCATCGATTCCCTGCGACACGCATTTTGAGGATTTGAGAGTGACTGTTGAAGCACCTGACGTGGAAAGAAATAAGAAGCTGAACTGAAATGAAGCGAAGCAGGTGGAGCCACAACAGAAATAGGCTCTGGTTTTTGCGTCTGCAGCTCAGTTCCGATGGCTGCTATCAGACGCCTGCAGACGATCAGCCTTGACCAGGAACCTGCAGCAGGCCTGAGCTGTGGCTTCAGTCCCAGAGCTGCAGGGGCCTGTCAGGCAAACGCACATCCCACTGTGGGTGACCTGCTTCCGGCAGATGTCCCAGAAGCAAGGCCGAGGCGAGGAGGAAGGGGTGCAGGGTGTGGGGGGTTGCGTAAAGGTGGTGTGGGGGCCGATGCATCCGTTTGGCCAGACTTCCAACAGCAGCAGATGAAGATGAGAGCAAGACTGCTTGTGTTTCTCTCTCATCCGTCATCAGTAACTGTAGTGAATCTGCTGGCTAGGCTAACTGTCGCTTTATTGTACAAATCTGTTTGTGCAGTAACAAATTTACCATATTTTTGGTTTAAGAATTCATTCTTTTTTCATTCTTTCATATTCAGAATTCATTCTTTTTTTTAACCAACATAACTAGATTTTACTAGATGGCTCTTTTAAGTCACAGTTGGAGAATATCACTGTTTAGTTACCGATTTTATGATAAAGTCTATGTTAAGTGGCTTTTATTGAAGTAAAAACTGTTATTTAATATTGCTAAATCACAAAAAAATGTCTCAAATCTAAACTTCATGGGTTAAATTAGGTAGAAATCGCTTTTAAAAAAACTGTTTTAGGTTTTATTGTATTATGCTTTTATTCTACTAAAGACGTGATTTAATATTGATAAATCAGACTTTCATCTTAATCTGCTGCTGTTGGGAGTAAGACTGCTTGTGTTTCTCTCTCATCCCTCATCAGTAACTGTAGTGGATCTGCTGGCAAACTGTCGCTTTATTGTACAGTTTTGTTTGCACAGCAAAAAAATTTACCATATTTCTGGTTTACAGTGCAGAAAGAAAATGGTAATCAAAAATAGTGATTTCAAAGTTAGCTGCGCTTGTTTCAATAGTTCAATCAATCTGAATTACTTGCTACACAATCAAAATTGTTTATAGAGAGAAAAAGAAAACATGAATCAATAAATCACATTTAAGTTGTCAGAATTTACAGTTACATACAATTAAATTTTATATTTTGTTATAAAAAAAAATTCAATCCTATTCATCTGTGGTCTTATAAACCAAGAAAAATATAAATTGATTATTTAAACTGGAACATCAGCGTGTTGGTATCTGACATTTGATCATTCCAACTCAGCAGTACAAATTCTTCTATGTATGTTGGACAGCATTTTCTGTTGAATAAACTGCCTACACTATCTCACGGCAATTTGTAACTTTTTGATTTAGTGGCTAATTCATATGAATTTGTACAATCTCATTTGTACAATTTAGTATGATTTGCTCATAACTGAAAGTGATTCAAAACTTAGCTTAGGCTATTTCATTCATTTTCTTTTCGGCTTAGTCCCTTTATTCATCAGGGGTCGCCACAGCGGAATGAACCGCCAACTTATCCAGCATATGTTTTACACAGCGGATGCCCTTCTAGTTGCAACCCAGTACTGGAAAACATCCATACACACTCATTCACACACATACACTACGCCCAATTTTGTTTATTCAATTCACCTATACCACATGTTTTTGGACTGTGGGGGAAATTTTTGCCTGCTTGTGCTTCAACACTCTTAATAAGCTGTGATGGGTTTCATTTCAGACTCGCGCTGCATGCAGTCGACCAATCACAACATCAGATTATTCACAACAGATTAACATCACACAAAGGAAGGGTTTGGAGTGAATCACTGAACAAATCATATGGGAGTTGTTGGGATAAATAGGCAATCATAAATGAACATTTTAAGACAATTAAAGCGTTTTTTGACTTTTGTTTTTGAATTAAAGCGTTCTTGCATGTATATCAGCCTGTTGGAGACCCCCAAAACTAGACTATGACCTTTTATAATCAATAATGGGGCACTTTAAACATGTTGGCAATTATAAAAGTGTACTAATTAGGCCCACTGCAGTAGTTTATGCCATGACCTTTGTTTTTCTGGGACATTTTATTCCCCATTATCTTAAAAGCACAATCTTTTAGAGCTGGAACCAAGAAACATGTTGGTGAATTACTGTTAATGTCTTGGCCTCCACATTCATCACACATGAACCTAACTGAACATTTGTGGCTCGAATTGGAAAGGCATATTTGAGCTACACCACCATACACATTGTACAAGTGCTCCCTTTCACATGAACTTGAGTGAAATTACAAAAGTGCTCAATTATATTTACTCAAGTTTTAAAAGGAAAAATTGATCAATGTTAATTTATAACAAATGTAATGTAATGTACATTTATATAGCGCATTTATTGTGTATTACCACATAGCCAAATAGGCATAGGCAGGTATAAGATTCTGATAGTATGATAACCTTTAAAACAATTTAAAAAAAATTTTAATGTAAAAAACTACAATTATGTTGGCGCATAAGGGATTTGTTTTTCAGATGTTGTCTGAATAGTGGGCTGACCAGTAGCTTTTGATGTGAATGATCCTTTGCTGCTGAAGATACTGTTGTTATTAATTAATTAATTCATTCCTTCATTTTCTTCCACTTTTCTGGGGCCGGCTCGCGGGGGCAGCTGTCCCACATGAGAGAACCCCATACTTCCATCTACCCAGACATTACTGCTGCACCGATCTGCTTGTCAATCTCACTTTCCATCCTTCCCTCACTTGTGAACAAAATCCCAAGATATTTGAACTCCTCCACCTAGGGCTAAGGACGTTCCTCCAACCTGGAGATGGCAAAACACCCCAGTGCATGCTGAAGGTCTATGTTCGATGAAGCTAACTGAACAAAATCATCTGCGAATAACAAAGATGAAATCCTGTGGTCCCTGAACCTGACCCCCTTCGGCCCAAGGCTGCGCATAGAAATTCTGTCCATAAAAATTATGAACAGAATTAGCGACAAAGGGCAGCCCTGTTGGAGTCCAACATGCATCAGAAACAAGTCTGACTTATTGCCGGCAATGCGAACCAAACTCCTGCTCTGTTCATACAGGGACAAGACAGCCCTTGACAGAGCGCCTCTGACCCCATACTCTCAGAGCACCTTTCTCAGAATGCCACGAGGGTCACGGTCGAATGCCTTCTCCAAGTCCACAAAACACATGCGGACTGGTTGGGCATACTCCCATGAACCCTCAAGCATCCTGGTGAGGGTATAGAGTTGGTCCAGTGAACCACGACCTAGACGAAAACAGCATTGTTCCTCCTGGATCCTAGGTTCAACTATCGACCTCCTCCGGGTCCCCAACCTTCATGCGATATTGTAGAGACGTGTCAGCCAAGACAACCCAACAATATCCAGAGACCTGAGATACACAGGGTGAATCTCATCCACCCCCTCTGCTTTGCCACTGCAGAGCTTGCAAACTACCTCAATGACCTCAGCTTGGGTGATGGGTGAGTCCACCCTTGCATCCCCGTGAGAGACCTATCCCTGACCCGAAGGCGCAGGGAGGCGACCGGGGAAAACTCCAAAACATGGCGGCTAAGTTGGGGAGCTATAAGCAAGCCCACACCAGCCCGCTGCCTCTCCCCATGGGCAACCTTAGAGTGCATTATATAATTGATATATAATTTGCAATTGAACTCACTGAAGCGGTTTGGTGTATGCTCTGTCTACCTCAGATTCTGTCGGCCAGATCTGGTGTGTGTTGAGGAGGGAGTACGGCACATAACTGATGACTGGTGTGTGTACAGGGGTCGGACAACCACATAACTGATGATGACTGGTGTGTGTGTGTGTACAGGGGTCGGACAATGATGATTGGCTAAAAATACAGCTGATACTTTTAAAGGGGTAGAAGCATAAAAGCAGCTGACATGCAGAAATAATCAATAGCAATACAAGTCAAGTCAATTTTAATTAAGTACTTTACATTAACATTTTCCCAATCATTGCCTTGCCATGAATGATGGAGGGATCTGGCCACAGCGCATCCGTGTGAGAGTGTGGTGCACTCACAGTGATCACGGTGGACACAAAAGCGATTTACAACAGTCATACCAGGATTAAAACATTAGAATATTTAGAAGGTTTGTTGAAAGATGCAGGCTGAAATATATAGCAGGCCTATCTTATGTAATCGGCGAATCTATCAATGTAATTGTTTATGTTTTTATTGCAATAAGTTTTTTAATCATTTAAAAAGTTAGTTAATACGATTTAAAGTAATGTTTTCTATTTATTTTGAAATTTTATAAAAATAACTAGGAAATTACCCATGGCAACTTTAATGTAATATAGTTTGGAATATTTACCTTCGCCCATGGCTCTCAATGATAACTGATTTTTGGACCTTCATAGGAAAAAGTTTGGGCACCCCTGCCTTTTGTACCTTTAATTTCAAATTATATATTCTTAAAAAATATATATATTCTTAAAAAACCACAGCTATGAAAATCTGCTTTTCTGCTTTTAATCTGCTGGTTTACACAAATGTGTATAAAGACAAGGAGTCTACAACATAAACAATTTCTATGAGGACTATTCATGTGTCAGTGAAAAAAAAAAAACTTTAAAAAAAAAAAAAAAACAACCACTGTTATTTTCAAACTCTAAATAAGTGTAAGATAAGATATTGTGTTTTGGAAAGAGTGATAGGAATTACAGTTTGAACAGTATAAAAATCTTTATGTCTACAGGGAGTCCCTGTAAACCACAAACAGTATACGAGTGTGTGTGTACAGTATGTGTGTGTGACTGTGTGTGCATGTGGCCGGATGTGTGCGTCTCTGTGGTTCAGTGCTGTAGGTGTGAATGTGTGTGTTCTAATGAACCTATTGAAGGCTTCTGGTGGGCCTCCAAACAAATGTAATGAAACTCACAACTTATATTAGGGAGACATTTCAAAAGTCCATCATTTAAGCTTGATCTTATGTAAAATATAACCATCATTACAATCTGTGAATTGTAATTAAGTTGTCACGTTAAAGGAATGTTCTTGGTTCAGTATTCAGTAATTTAGGTTTAAACTTTAACCCTTTCTTCCTTTACAACAATGTGCATTTTAATGGCAAGAAAAAAAGGTAAGGAAAATAAAACAGTATGGATTGAAAACCTGATCTTATTGAACTGCTAAGAATATTGCGATGCTTTTCAAAATGCCTTTTAAAATTCAAGTATGAAATAAATGAACATGTAAAACTTAAAAATGACAAAAATGTTAGGATCCAATTTTTCAATTGCTTTAAGTTGTTTGACTGTATGTTATTATTCAGTCTGAACTTCAGTGTTTTTCATCCATAACTATAGCAAACCTAGAAACAGGTTTTATAGGCCTGGAAAATAAATGGAAATCAAAGTCTTACAAAAGAATACTGTCTATATTATGGGTAGATTGCCACTGAAAAATGAAAGTGTGAAAAGGGATTCAAAAAGTGGTTGAACACATATTTTAAATAATGTGTCAAAACAAGCAAACCCTAGTTGTATACAAGCACATTTTTTTCAACATAACTTTTCTTAAAAAACATTGATAAATTTGGTTGAAAGTGTTTTTGGGATGGATTGTTGGTGATTGAAGACATGGACAGATGAAAATTAAGACTTGTTTGAAAGGATTTAAGACCTACAAGACAATATTTCAGAGAATTTAAGACTTTTTAAGGCCTAAAATTTAGTTTTTCTTAAATTAAGACATTTTAAGACCCCACAGAAACTCTGTAAAATGATAGTTCATCTAAAACAGAAAATGTTGTCTTCATTTACTTATCCTTCACTTGTTCCAAACCTGTTTGAGTTTCATTTTACTGTTGAACACAAAATATGCGGGCAGCACGGTGGCGCAGTGGGTAGCACATTCGCCTCACAGCAAGAAGGTCACTGGTTCGAGCCTCGGCTAGGTCAGTTGGCATTTCTGTGTGGAGTTTGCATGTTCTCCCCGTGTTTGCGTGGGTTTCCTCCGGGTGCTCCGGTTTCCCCCACAAGTCCAAAAACAAAAATACCAAAAATTGTCCGTACTGTATGTGTGTATGGATGTTTGGATTGAGTTGTATGGATGTTTCCCAGGGATGGGTTGAAGCTGGAAGGGCATCCGCTGCGTAAAACATATGCTGGATAAGTTGGCGGTTCATTCCGCTGTGGTGACCCCAGATTAATAAAGGGACTAAGCCGAAAAGAAAATGAATGAATGAATGACACAAAATATGTTATTTTGAAAAATGCTGGAAACCTGAAACCATTATATGTTTTTCCTACTATGGAAGTCAATGGTTACAGGTTTTCTACTTACTTCAAAAAAGAAAAAGAAAACTCATAAAGGTTTGGAACCACTTATTGAGTCAAACTAGTAAATAGTGAGTAAATGTCCATTTTTGGGTGAACTGTATCTTTAATGGCTGGCATATTTAAATGTGAAGTTTCAAAACTCTTCAGACAAAAGCTTGTTTGGTAATATTTCTGTACTACATACATGTTATAAAGTAGATGACCAGCGCCATCTAGAGTAATAGAAAAAAACAAGACAACCGCTCTATTAAACGTGAGCATATAAACGTTTTCTCTTACATTTACAGCTCAATCTTTATAAGATTTTAGCAATAAAGGAAATAAAAATAAATGTTATAAGTCATACAGTCTGAATATGTAAAAAAATATATATTGTTTTGTACATAATGTTGGTACAATGATTTAACTTGTTCAAATCATGTTCAAATCCCCCCATCAATCTGGCTGATTCCTTCCTTGTGTACTGATACTGATGCTTCTGCATTAATACAGCAGTAAATGCTGATTCAGTTTTGAAAAAATAAATAAATAAATAAGTTTAAAGCACCTATAATAACTCTGAGGTTAGAAATTGAAGTGTCTTCATTTTCGTAAACCTTAGCTATTATTTCTTTTCTAATATATACAGAATATTAAAGAAGCTGTTGTAGTAAAATCTGTAAAGGAAATTGATCAAAATCAATGTGGCCCTTGTATTGTGATGCATATAATATTGTGAGATTGTAGGCAATATACCTACAGTAGCTCTAGTTTACAACACTGCTGTCTGAAATAACTTACGGATGATGTTGAGGGGGTTTGTTGGTGATGTTTGCAGCTGCTGTTGTTTCTGTTGGAAACACTGCTCGAGGTGATCTGAGAATACAAACATTAAAACAATCATATGAGATATAATAGTTGAATAAACAGTTGTTATGCGACCACAATATGTAAATATGTTTGGCTTACATTGATCGATCTGCTGTTTGTGCTGCCAATCATGAAAGGCACTCTAAAAGATTTGTTTATGCTATTATACATAATTAGTACTGTTATAGTAATAGTTCAACGCATGATCAGTTTCAACTGGAGATTTTATACAATTATTTCAAACTATTCATACTTTGAACTATTACTTTAACAGTTATTATGTATAATAGCAACATGAAGAGCCCTCTACACACGTGCAATTTTCTTCTCTCAAACAGCAACATGCATGAAGTGGACGTTATACACACAGCAATATAAAAACAGGTGTGTATCCCTTCGCGTCTTTCTTGTAAAAATAAGACTAATAAGTAAACAAACAAGGACACCAGTCCACTGAAAGGTATTACCTGTGGCCGAGGCGCACACGCCGAATTTGTTTGAACGTTTCCTGAGGGATCGTTGCGGATGACGTCAACACGTGAAAGGTCATCATGTGTTGATCATCATGTGTTTATTTACGTTGTATTTATTTATGTTTGTTTATGTTTGAACATGACTTCGTAAAAGGGCATTTAATCACAAGGACATTATGCCTTGAAAAAATTGTGTTAACCAAATACCAACCACAACTCCACTCAGATCGGGGTCGCATGTGCTTGACGTTAACGCCATAGGTTAATGCACACATTAGCCTACTTAAAATTCACAAGTATTCTAATAATTTCATAAATAATTATTATACTTTGCTTGTTTTCATTGCAAAGTATTGCAAAACAACATGAATGTAGGCCACACGTATATGGACTAACTATATTTTTATGTAAAATGTATCATGTTTTACCTGATTTTTCCCTAAACTTTCTCCTTGTTCAGGTGGAAATACAGTATGTTTGGAGTTTCTCTCATCAATCTAAGGAAGAGCAGACCAATAGGAATCCCTATCAACCTTTAAAAAGCTTAACCAGTTTATTTTTATATAATAAAATATAATTTATTTTGTATAACAACCGTTTTACTAAAAACAAATATGTTTAACCTAATGTTGAAAAACCAGTGAGTATGTGGTTTTCATGGTCACTGTAGTTGTAATTTGTAGGGACATACAGTGGTTGGCATGTCAATGTGTTTAACAGTATTTGTTACACGATATAGAGACTGTGCTAACTGTATTGTTACATGTGTGTTTGTAGGTCTCAGTGAGAGTGGCTTCTTCGCTAATGGTTGGTCGCCTGAACACTGCCAGAAGCTGAAGATATGGTTTGATCAAGCCGACTTAACAGACTTCATCATTGTGGATATTTCGATTCCAATTATTATTAAAGGAGGCTGCATCATATCAATCAAAAATACTTTATTCGGTACCACAAGGCTCAGTTTTTGGTCCCTTGCTTTTTATATTATATATGTTACCATTCAAAAAAATATCGTTAATAAAAGAAAAACAGTTTACGCTGTTATGCCAAGTCGCAGATAATGCCAACAGGGTGTTTCCTTACAGCCCAATGATTTGTACAAATTCACAAAACTCACAAATTGGATAGCTGATATTAAAAATTGATTGCATGACTAGTAAATACTTATCAGTAACTTTTTTAAGTAGTTGTATCATATACAGTGTGTCAAAAATGATTTACTGCTTTATGTCTATAATTTATGACCCTGTAGTTGTTGGTGGACTGTATGGTTTGTCCAATGTGTTTTATGAATGTAAGACTGGTGACCAGTGACAGGCTGTTTTACCCCAGTCACAGGCTTAGGGTGTCTGCTTTAGGGTAAGATTTATGACGGTTTGTCCCAGGTTGACAGTTGAACTATGTGTCAGGTCGCTTTCGGTAGGATTTACAGTTAGATTTGTGACAATGTGTATGGTTTGTCATTTTTATAACCTATGCCACACTTCTGGCATCCCGGCTCCTTCCAGTCTGTAAGTGTAAGTGTAAGCAGGGGGGTTTCAGGATGGGGGGGGGGGGGGTGATCGGGCAAACGATCGTATACCTCTGACCGAGGATCCTTTGATAGGGGTCTTACACTTAAAACTTTGTTTGATCTACAAAAGTTCTTGTTTTATCTGGTTTTATCTAACAACCAAGGCTGCTGCGCTATCTCTGGCCACTTTCTGTGGGGGAGAACAAAAATTGTCATGTTGTGTAGGGGAGAACGGCAGCCTGTCTTTATCCCAGTACTGTCAGTACAACACGATCTAGAGGCTAATGTAAAAACAAAAAATTAAGCAAATCTGTCAAAAAGTCAAAAAGTATTCAAACAAGTATCTCCATCTTACCTATTTGTTGCCTTGTTCAACCTCAGTGTGTCTGTACCATATTTTGTAGATGTGCGTCAAGACTTTTTAACAAATTCTTTGAGTTCACATACACATTTTAGCATGCTGATGTACTGAAAACAAGTTGTGTGTACATTTGTGTTGATGTTTAACAAACGCATTCATTTTGATCTGGCCCCACAGATAGTATGTAAATTATAAAAGGAACAAACATACAACACATTCACCTAACATGTCAGAATATAAAAATAAAAGGAAACTGTGTAAAATTTTTTAAGCGTACCTCAACATACCGCATGTCACTAAATGAAGGTGCTTTTGTCTATCCCCTTCAAAACTTTAGATCAGGGGTGTCCAAACTCGGTCCTGGAGGGCCGGTGTCCTGGAGAGTTTAGCTCCAACTTGTTTCAACACACCTGCCAGGAAGTTTGTAGTATATCTAGTAAGAGCTTGATTAGCTGGTTCAGGTGTGTTTGATTAGGGTTGGAGCTAAACTTTCCAGGACACCGGCCCTCCAGGACCGGGTTTGGACACCCCTGCTTTAGATTGTTGTTTAAAATGAAATTCAGCACTCAAGTTTCTTCAAGAGCGTTTCTCACCTAAGCAGAAACATCATGCACAGTTTTAGGACAAACTTTTTAACTTCAGGAAAAAAGCTATTCATTTAATACTGAACATTTTCCTCAAAAATGTGTTAAGTATGTTTCATGGGTCACGATCAATTTTTAATTCAGACAATATTTCTGGTGTTCACCATATAAAATCTATGAACTTTGCTAGGTAATTGGTACAATAGTGTTAGGTTTTTTTCACCTACTTCTGTATGTGTAAAAAAAAATGGGATTTTACATGCTAACAAACTTTATGCCACACCGATGTAACATTTTAATCTTTAATGTTCTACACACTCTTAAACCCATATCTAACAAAGATATTATTGTCCGCAAAACACTGATGTAAATTTTAAAAATGTGTCATTTACAGTGAAAATCTTTTTGTATTAATTAGAAAAATACTTTTGTAAAGTCTTTATTTGGAGAATTATGTTTACAGCACTAGATTCATTCTTGATTTGTATCAAGATCATGGACAACACTGTGCACATTTTTGTTGTACCGTGTTTTTAGCTGAAGACTCATCTCTGATAGCTGTCAGCATTGTATTTGCAGAAACGGATCGAGAATAATTTCAATATTTTCGTGAAAAATTAACAAGTTTCATCATGAAAACTTTTTTTGTTTGTTTAAACATGTATGAAACATGCTTTTCTTTAGAGTAACACGTTTCAAACTATTTACTTGCATTTCTGTTTTAGAATTAAACAGGTATAACTCATGAGACTTTGACCATGGCACAATCCTGGTGTATTATTAAGTTTCTGAGGGTTCACTTTGTTTTAGGAATTTGGAAAAATTGTTCACACCAAAACATAGAAAAGAACATCTGTAAGATCTGGAAGCGTATTAACATCAGATGTGAGACTCTCTCCTCTCAATGTAATGTTTATTACACCACCATCGCCGGCTAATAATCTGGAGAATGAAACTATTTCAGACAACAACTCGTGTAAAAATATTGTGTAGTCTGCTAAATCTGTGGACAATCTCCCTCAGATTTATAAGTGTAAGAATTTACAGACCATTAAACTGCGCTCTAGGGATTACTGTGTACTTGTGCACAACACCACCCTGTCTCACCAGTGTTTCTATTTCATCTTGGCTGAGACCCATGTTTACAGCAGTGGGGTTAAATGTTTGGTAAGGGTGTGTATCAGACCCCTCA
>CAIGQW010001968.1:1069119-1098950 GCA_903798125.1 Danio choprae
ATTTGATTGAATTTTTTCTTGATTGAATATATTCTACAATATGAATATATTTCTGTCAATATTTGACAAGATGATTTTCATTCTCTCATTTCACATAACAGAAATCAGGGGCTCTTAAAATGTTTCCTCCAAAACATATTCATAATCTGTACACATCGCCTGATCTGATACAAAATATGTCAGTCGAAAATGTCTGGAAGGATTCCTGCAGCACTGGTCGACAAAACACACAGATTCTTCTCACCTTGTACGGTTTCTGTCCGTATGAAAAAGCCTCCCACATCAGGACTCCAAAGCTCCACACGTCACTCTTTGAAGAAAACTTCAAGTAGTTCATGCACTCGGGCGCGTACCATTTCAATGGCCATTTACCATGACCTTTGGCCTGAACAGAAGTAAACAAAGAGTGGTTAGGTTCTCACTCTCATACACTATAAATAAACCATCACTTTGCACTTTACATCAGTGAATAGTGCCATATTTTATTTTGAGGTTTTCCTGGTACATCAACCTCACAAGTAGTTTTTACATGTTGGCAAATCAATGTTTAATTTGTATGAATTTGTATGCTGTAAATAATGGCAGTGATTTTAATGGTAAAAAACCTGTAAAAATGCTACAGTACACAATCTGTCACTTTGTTAACAGTAAGTTTTCTTACTACATACACTGAATAATGTAAATTGACTGGTTTAGTAGTTATTTGATGACACAGAGAACATACTAAAATGTTTCTCTGCTTGTGAAAAAGTTGTTTGAGATGAGCTTTGGTTTGACTGGTGTTTTTGTCTGAAACAAAGGTACAGAGTGTAGATGTTAATACTTCAATACATTGGTGTAATAATTATGTATAAAGTAATCAAATACTGTACAGTTTACCGTCAATTTAAAATGTTTCTACCATATTTTTAACAGTAAAATTCTGGCAACCAAAACAGCCATTTTAAAAAAAATCATAACCATTTAGCTGATGATTGATAATATAGATTGTTTGGCATGCTGTCCCGGGAGAGAGCCCTGAGCTCACGAGATCCTCGAGATCTGGGCTCCCTCCCGTTTGCAGGGCGAGAGGGGAGCTTGAGCTCAGGTAGATCTCAATGAACTCCCCCGACTTATTTCTGGTTAATAGAATGGCTAAAAAGAGATGTATACTTATTAAGAGCTTGGCTATGGTATCGATTTGGTGTGTTCAATTTACTTAAGTTGTGTGTTTTTGGACTGTGTGAGGAAACCGGAGAACCCAGGAAAAAACCCACAGGATCACAGGGAGAACGAGCAAACTCTGCACAGAAATGTCAACTGTTTTAGTAGGGACTTTAACCAGAGACATTCTTGCTGTGAGGTGACAGTGTTAATCACTGGGCCACCGTGTCGCCCATCTGGAAAGGAGGAGGAGTAGAGGTGGGTAGGGGGGAGGGATTCTTTAAGACGAAGATACTGAGATAAGAGAACTCTGGTTATTTATGGTGATCTAGGAATCATCTGATTGGTGAATGAATCATGAGCTGATGCGGGACCAGCTGTGAGCAATCATAAGCACGTGATCCTCTCAAAATTAGTTTATAAAAAAACTTCACTTATTGATTTCTCCTGTGGTTGGCGTGGGTTTCCTCTGGGTGCTCCGGTTTCCCCCACAAGCCCAAAGACGTGCTGTAGGTGAATTGAATAAACTAAATTGTCTGTAGTGTATGTGTGTATGTCCTGGTCCTCAAGGTTGGGAGTTGAGCATTGGACTAACGACCAACCTCGTAAAAATTATGAAACACCAATATGGTGTGGCTAAATATCAACTTTGAAACGGCCCGGGTAAGTATTTATTAAAGTAAGTATTTATTGATTTATTTATTGATTGACGGATTTTTTTTTTTTTACAGTGTTTGATCTGCTCACTCCCCAGTCTTGTTTAGTTGCAGACCTCATTTCTTAATTTTTTATAAATATATTAGAGAATAAACAAAAATAACCAAGTAAAAAAAAAACAATAACGAAAATAAACATGTTTGTACAATTGAGATTGTATGAATCCAAATGAATTAGGGGTGTCAAAATTATTTGTTTCTTCAATGCATTGTGATGCAGGTGCGAACATTTCGGTATTCGGTAATACTTTTAAAAATTCTGTATTTACCAGATTTATTTGTTTTGGGTTTGAGTAAAAAGTTAATATTACTGTAGTTTTATTTTATAAAGGTCTGATAACATTTCTTCAAAATTTTAAATAAAATTATTACCACTGAGAGCATTCTTTGCAGAATAAGACAACTGGTCCTAATAATACCATTTTCATTTCATAATCAGGGTTTTTTTCACCAAGTATGTGACCCCTGACCACAAAACCAGCCAATTTTTGATATATTCTGAAAGCTGAATAGGCCTCACGGTGGCGCAGTGGATAGCACGTTCGCCTCACAGCAAGAAGGTCGCTGGTTCGAGCCTCGGCTGGGTAAGTTGGCGTTTCTGTGTGGAGTTTGCATGTTCTCCCCGTGTTGGCGTGGGTTTCCTCCGGGTGCTCCGGTTTCCCCCACAAGTCCAAAGACATGCGGTACAGGTGAATTGGGTAAGCTAAATTGTCCTTCAAGAGTTCACACTTAGCTGATGATTGGTAATATAGCTAGTTTGGCATGCTGTCCCGGGAGAGAGCCCTGAGCTCACGAGATCCTCGAGCCCTGGGCTCCCTCCCGTTCGCAGGGCGAGAGGGGAGCTTGAGCTCAGGTAGATCTCGATGAACTCCCCCCGACTTATTGTGGGCTTGCTTAGTGTGTTCGATTTACTTAAATTGCGTGTTTTTGGACTGTGGGAGGAAACCGGAGAACCCGGGGAAAACCCACGCGATCACGGGGAGAACAAGCAAACTCCACACAGAAATGTCGACTAGTTTGGTTGAGACTTTAACCAGAGACATTCTTGCTGTGAGGCGGCAGTGCTAATCACTGGGCCACCGTGTCGCCATCTGGGAAGGAGGAGTAAGGGTGGGTGGGGGGAGTTCTTCAAGACGAAGATACTGCAAAGAGGGAACTCTGGTTATTTATGGTGATCTAGGAATCATCTGATTGGTGCATTGATTGCGGGCTAATGCAGGCCAGCTGTACGCAATCATAAGCACGTGATCCTCTCGAAATTAGTTTATAAATAAACTTCACGTAGTGTATGAGTGTGAAATGGGTGTGTTTGGATGTTTCCCAGAGATGGGTTGCAGCTGGAAGGGCATCCGCTGCGTAAAACATATGCTGGATAAGATGGCGGTTCATTCCGCTGTGGCGACCCCAGATTAATAAAGGGATTAAGCCGAAATGAAAATGAATGAATAAATGAATGAATAAATAAGCTTTCTGTTGACCTTTCTGTTGATTATTTATGTTAGGACAATATTTGGCCAAGAAACAATTATTTGAAATTCTGGAATCTGAGGTTTCAAAACAATCTAAATCTTGATAAAATTGCCTTTTTAAAGTTGTCTAAATGAACCCCTAAGCAATGAATATTACTAATCAAAAATGTAGTTTGATTGTTGATCCATTTAGGCAGAAGTTACACACTGCTTTGAATGTTTAATCTTCTAAATGTAAATGTTGTCACTGTTTTGTAGGACACGAGTTTATACTGACAATAAAAACAACAACTTTATATTAATTTCACGGGGACTTTATAAACAAAGGTTCACAAAAGATGTATATTTTCAACAGTGCCATATAACAGGGGTTCCCAAAGTGAGGGTCGCTTGGTGATATCCAATAGTCTCATGTATATATTATTAAACTATTAGAATTACCATATTTTATCCATAACCTACAGAAGATAAAATATTATTTAAAAGTTGCATAAAAACAAACATGGAAATAAAAAGGCCATCAGCCTTTCAATTTTTTTTCCATTGGATTGCAACCCCTGGGTTGTTAACGTTATATTAATGACACCGCAATAGTGTCAGATGCAGAAGATTGATTTTACAGCACAATGTTAAACTTTGACACTTTTACACACAGGCCTCACAGTGGCACAGTGGGTAGCATGTTCGCCTCACAGCAAGAAGGTCGCTGGTTCGAGCCTCGGCTGGGTCAGTTGGCGTTTCTGTGTGGAGTTTGCACGTTCTCCCTGTGTTGGCGTGGGTTTCCTCCGGGTGCTCCGGTTTCCCCCACAAGTCCAAAAACATGCGGTATAGGTGAATTGGGTAAGCTAAATTGTCCGTAGTGTATGAGTGTGAATGGGTGTGTTTGGATGTTTCCCAGAGATGGGTTGCGGCTGGAAGGGCATCCGCTGTGTAAAGCATATGCTGGATAATTTGGCGGTTCATTCCGCTGTGGCGACCCCAGATTAATAAAGGGACTAAGCCGAAATGAAAATGAATGAATGAACTTTTATACACTCACGTATATTTAAAAAAAAAAAAAAGGCCACAACTGAACATGGAGGATGATCTCCAAATCAAAATCTCTGAAACAAATTAATAATGACTATAAAAAAATTATATGGTTGTTGCTGCACTTTTTTATGTTGTCAATATGCTCATGTTTATATAGTTACTATTGGTGTGTGTGCACCTTGTGTGCAATGTTTGTATGTTTATAACCACCTCTAAGGATAGTGGGGGTCACGAGTTACTGGAATTGTTATTTTATTTTGGGGGTCGCAGGCTAAAAAGTTTGGGAACACCTGCCATAGAAGAACCATGTTGTGTTTCCCCATTTTAGTGAGCAGTTCTAAAAAAAGATTGAAAATCCTTAAATGCAGTAGAAAGGTTCCATAGATGTTTAAAGCTTCTTCATGGAACCATAAAATTCCCAATTTAAAAAGTACATGAAATACATTATTGTTGTAGGTATTTAAACAAAAATTTGGGAAAAAATTGACAAAACCAACTATTAGTTTGAATTTAAAACTAAACCCAGAGGTTGGGTTTAAAGAAGCATTGTAGCAAAGAATTTACTTTTTTTTAAGGATATGAAGGGGAATGTTTAGAAAAAAAAAAACATATTGTACCTTGTAATAATTCTCATCCTCCGTCAGAGCTTTAGAGAGTCCAAAGTCGCTGATTTTTGCATAATGCTGAGTGACTAAAAGCACATTCCTGGCTGCAAGATCTCTGTGAACAAAGTTGTGCTCTTCCAGATATTTCATGCCCATTGAGACCTGATGAACCAGCTCTGTGAGGTTCTTCACAGTGATGTGCCTGAAAACACAAGCAAAAGGTTTTAAAATGGAAAATCGTGCATCTCTTTGCTTGCCTACATATTAAATAAAGTGATTTATTTGTGTTACAGTGGAGTCCTTTAAAAACAGCCATTCTAAGCTTTCAGCAGACTCATGTTTCAGTTTATGTGAAATGTAATCGCAGAGTTACAGTTCATTTTCGGATTAATTTCAGATCTTCAATGAGAAATAGTGACGGCAGATGCTTAACTGTTTTAATTATTTTCTATTTCAGAGGTCGCCACAGCGGAATGATCCGCCAACTATTCCAGCATATGTTTTACGCATTGGATGCCCTTCCAGCTGCAACCCAGTGTTGGAAAACACACACACACACACACTCACTATGGATCATGTTGTAAATAATGTTTCGTTTCTTGCACAGGCTGATCATTTCACTTCATAAGACCTCGCTGTGTCATCAGGAGCCACGGGAATTGATTTAGACTTATTTGTATGTGTAGGCCTATATATCTAATCTAAAAAAAACCCCATTAACCATTGACTGCTATTATAGGAATCGCCAAGAATCACAAATTTAGTTAAGAAATCTTTAACGTTCTACTGAAGAAAAAAGTCAGCTACATCTTGGATGACCTGAGGTTGAGTGAATTAACTGTAAATCTGCATTTTTAGTCAACTATTTCTTTAAACGTTTCTTTAAAAATGATCTTTAGCTATCACCATATTCACAACAGCACAGTATCTTGAGACTTTTTAAATATTTGTAGCATGACATACTTGTTCTTCTGCAGAAACTTGTGAAGCGGCCCCAGTTCAGCAAGCTCCATAACCAGCATGAGGTTTTCCGCTTCACAGATGCCAATCATGCGGACGATGTACGGATTATCCAGCTGCTGCATGACGTTCGCCTCCCGCAGCATTTCCTCCTTTACCGCTGCATTATCGTCATCGTTCTTCAGGATCTTAACAGCAACAACCTTCTGTGTCCTGAAGTAAACATAAACCACATACACTCTTAAAATGTGTCTTAAAGGAACACTCCACTTATTTGTATATATATATACAAATTTTGAGTCTGGCGGGGACACTTTTAGCTTAGCTTAGCATAAATCATTGAATTTGATTAGACCATTAGCATGTCCCTCAAAAAATCCAAAAAGGAACATTAAAGCTTTACACTTCTGTAGTTACATTGTGTACTAAGACCAACTGAAAAAAAAAGTTGCTATTTTATAGGCTGATATGTCGAGGAACTATAGTGTCATCCTAGTGTAATAATCAAGTAACTTTTCTGCCGTACCATGGCTGAAGCAGGCACAATTATTGCAAAGCACTGTTACCTGTAGTTACCCAGCTAGGGACTTTTTATTTTTGGTCGGTCTTATAGTACACGATGTAACTACAGAAGAGTCAAGCTTTAAACAGAAAAATGTTTAAAGCTTTTATTTTTTATTTTTGAGTGAGATGCTAATGGCCTTATCCAATTCAATGATCTATGCTAAGCTAAAATTGCTCCCACCAGACCCAGAGATTAGCTAAATGGATTCAAAAATGATTGTATTGTAAATTATTTAGTATCTGTATGCAACATATGTATGACTGGGGACCAAAATGAGCGACACCCATGCAATTGGCACTGTTTTGGAATTATGTTGTTTCACAAGTTTGTATGTTTGTTTGTTTTTAAATCTGGTCCATGATATCCTTAATAATGATGTTCTACATAAAGTTGGTTGACTAACTTTTTCATCTGGTAAACACCTCTCAGGACAGTGCCAAAGTTGCCTGAGCCCAGCTCTCCATCTTCCAGAGTCAGATCACTGCGGTTCACTTTGATAGATCGCAGCTCATCGGGATCTGCATATGGACTTTCATACACCTGTGTGTCCATTGGCATAGCTGTTATGAAAACAACCCAACACAGATTAAGTGTTAATAGAAAGAAAATAGAAAATAGAAAGAAATAATTACACCACAGTCAGGTTTAACCTAGCAGTCAAGCGTTTGAACACTTAAACTCAAATAAAATTTCATCAAAACTATAGAAATTGAAGTATGATTTCAGTTCAGCACTTGTTAGAAAATATGTGGCTGTGGTGACAATTTAGCAAAAATGACCTTTACACATCCAGTTCTCACTTTGTAATGTCAATAGTGCAATAGAAACGTTCTGTTCCACTTTAAAACCCTGCCTAAATGAGATCTGTCCTCTTACCACCAGGCCAATGCACTCTTCTCCCTCTAACCCCTGTTGACTGTTCTGAGAGAACATTGAACAGCACTCAGGTCAACAGAGAAAGCATGGTGCAAACCAAACCCCCCGCTGACCTTAGCAGCTATCAAGCCCAGCTGGCATCATTTGCCTCCCAAATCCATTCAGCCAAAACCCTATACTACAGTAACAAAATTAACAGCACTTCAGACACCGGCAAACTATTCAGAACACTTAAAATCCTGCTCTGTCCTCTTCCACCACCTCTTTATTAGCTGATGATTTGGCCTCCTTTTTTACACAAATTAGTAGTCTATTTCACACCACATTCATCTTAAATCTCCACCAACAACACCTTCCAAAAAAAATTCACCCTTCCTTCTCCCTCCTCACAGAGAAATAAACTTATCCTCTCTGCCCATCTCTCCCTGTGGACCCAATTGCCTCACACATCCTGCAGGATATTTCCCCGGCCATAGTGCCAGACCTAATACACATCATTAACACTTCACTCCCCAATTTTCAACACACAAAAACCAGCTGGATGCAGTCCAATCAGTCTTCAAATGTGGACATTCCACTGAGACTGGACTACTTTTGGTCACTTAAGCCCTGCGGATTGCCAAAGCAGGTTCTAAATTATCTATTCAGCTTTTACTGGACCTGTCTGCTGCTTTTGATACAGAGAATCATCAGATTTTACTGTCCACCCTCTTCTCAATGGGCATCACTGGAAGTCCACTCTCCTGGTTGGAGTCTTACCTAACCGGCAGATCATTTAGAGTTTCCTGGAGAAGAAAGGAGAGGTATCCAAAGCTCATCAGCTGGTCACTGGAGTACCTCAGGGATCTGTTCTTGGTCCTCTTCTATTTTCCATTTACACCACATCACTGGGAACCATTATACAATTCCATGGTTTCTCTTATCATTGCTCTGCCAATGACACACAGCTCTATCTTTCATTTCATCCTGATGACCCATCGGTAGCTGTAAGGATCTCACACTGCCTGGAGGATATCTCGGCTTGAATAAAAAAACATCACCTACAGCTTAATTTGGCAGTTCACACATTCAACACAATTTCACAATTTATTAACCCATGTAGTTCGGTAAGGAATCTTGGGGTGTCAAGGAACTAGTTTAGGACAAAAGGTGTCTTTTGGTGTGCTAGTGTATCTAAAGATTAAAAAATTTTAAAATATCATTAAAAATAAATTGAGTGACGTGTTCAAACTTTGACAGCTAGTTTAGGGGTTGAAGCACACTAACCTGAGTCCGAGAAATTATCCTGCTTAGAATAGTCGCCCTTGCCGTTAGGTTTGATGTTATAGGGGTTTTCAGAAGGGAGCTACAAGCAAAGACCACAATTATAATAGTGAAAATACACAGGTCCACATAGCAAAAGCTGAAAAGACACAGGCAGGTAATCTGAAATGCCTGCATGCATCAATGGGAAAGAAGGACAGGGTCAAACCAAACGTTCCTGTGTTCTTCATGGCACCTTGAATCAGAATTGAATGCAAAATTACATTTACTAAGATGAGTCAATGTTATGTGAATGGCAATTCATTAATACAGCATTATACATGATGTGGTCAGTGTCCATGAAGAAGAGGAGAACCTTCTTCCAAAAGGTCAAAAAGCCAAAATATAGTGTATAAATGAAGAAAAGAGATCTCTTGCTGATTAATAATTATGTCATTTGCACCATTAAATAGGAGTGACAGAAAAGGAAAATGGAAATATGGATGTATGATTGGGGCACCTTTTAGAAGCTGAAAAATCAACAGATATCTAATATAATCACAAATGATTGCCATATCTTTAAAAAAAGATCCAGCCATTGCCTTTTTCCAAACCCTGAATTTATGCAGTCAACAGATGTGAACATTTGATTTATGATCGCATATATCAACAATATAATGTTACTTCTGTCAATTTAATGCATCCATTTTAAATATAAAACACACACAAACACAAAACCGATCTCAGTTTATTGAACTTTTTTGCATATAAAAGCAATGTTTAAAATGACTTTAATATGCTGACTAAAGCAGTCTCAATCAATGGGTCAATATTGTAACCAACAATACAGATGAGGGTTTTATCATTTTATCATTTTGGTTTAATGTTGTGGAAGAAAGGTTATGATTTTTTTTACATCCTTGCTGGAGAAAAAAAAAACATCTTAAAACTGGACTAGCTGGTATTTCATTTTAGTAAAAAAACACCCATCTGTAAACAAATATTAATTTTGAAGTAACATTTATGTATATTGTTTAATTAAAGAAAAAGATAAATAGACACAAGTGAAAATAATGTACCTTGACTTACATCATGTATCCACCTTAGTCTTTGAAGGGAAATGTAAGCTATTTACTATGAAAGTCTGCTTTCATAAGATAAAAATAAAATAAAAAATCAATTGTGACTAATGTAAAGTTCTAAGATCTATGCTAAGCTAAGATAAAAGTGCTCCTGCCAGACCCAAAGATAGGCTGAATGAATTTATGAATGGTAAATCTCAACTGTTTAACTCTAGTGGAATTGTGAAATGTGCCTATTACAAAAATAAAAAGAAGTGGAGTGTTCCTTTAAGATTACATTGTGTTTAAAATTAACAGTGTGTTAAGATTTTGTTTCTAGCCTATATGGTTCAAGGGTTTTTAAGCATTAACACCCATTCCAAATTTGGAGAGGGATTAAATTACAGACTCTGAATTTGGTATGTTAATATTCAGATTGCCCTCTCTGTGCCAAATTTCAATCCACAACAGAAGAAGATGATAAGTATATATATGAAAAGATTAACACAAATATGAAGCAGGAAGACACATACTAATACAATTGGTGCTTATGTTTCTTTGGTGCTTGGCCCCTAATAATCAGAATAAACAGATTGCTGTTTATGAACAGCTAAAACAAATGGAAGCAACTGACAATGGAGTCATCAAGGTAAAAATCTTTGTGTGATTGTGACAATAAAAATAAGGTGTATAGGCAATCAAGGTGAAAATGTATAGCATTGTTTGTAAAAATGATGTGTAAATGGCAACCATTTTTAAACTGAACTCTAAGTAAACTTCTTTAAAGGTCCCCTGAAGTGCCTTAAAATGCAAAGATTTGTTTGATGCTTGAAGTAATTTTAACAGGAAACATGAAAGCAGGGTGGGACATTAAATGTAATCGATCCCCCTTTTAAAAAATAGCCAATAGCGTTTTGTTAATATCACAGCTCTGCCAGTCAAATGTATTTAGCTTAAGACTAAAGAACGCACAAAACATGTCACTTTTATAGTTTGAATGGGGAAAATGCAATGGTCAATATGTCTGCTCTGGTAAAGCAGCCAATCATTGATCGCTATAGACTGACGATTATCTGGGGGAGGGGCTCAGTCCAGACCTGCGTTCTTTATGACAGTTTCTGCAGCTTAAATTTTATGACGCCTCTGGGGTCGGCAAACACATTTGAATGAAGGCAATGTCTTTCCCGTCTGACCTTATTATTTTAAATTAATTCTTGCTTCTGCCATTAAAACGCAAAACACATGACAGCAGCCACTTGAACACCACCACATTTTTTAAGAAGAGATTTGCTGTCAGGTATGAGTTGCAAATTATCTCACAAGACCAGCGTGAACGGATGTAGTGTTATTCAGAGAAGGATATTGTGTAAACGCAAGTTGATCATATAATTGATTACGGTAGTTACATAGTTTGACTGACAGTGTAAGACACATATGCTGCATGTAAAGAAACTGCGGAGACTCGAAGTGAAGCATAATTTGGATACCGTCATGCCTTGATGCACTGGAATGCTTCCTCCAAAGGCACCATTTTAAAGCTTTCAGACGCAGCCTTAATTTTGAATGTCCTAATTGCCAACAATGACTATGCAATGCATTTTCTGAGTGTTCATAAGCAAAGGTAACACGAATAAATGATCAATTTCAGTAGTACCAATAGTCTAGTTTTTTTTGGCGATACACTTGACTATTATGATATTAAAGAGCATCTAATTGGTCAGATTTGATGAGATAATGAAGTATGAGGTGGCATAAAAAGTGTTGATCTATATTGGCGAAATTGAGAAACTGTAAGTTTTAAATGCTTATGAATGGAACTTTTGTTTTTGAGAGCACTAAGTTATAGACATTAAAAGGATATTAGATATCTTTCAAGGGAAAGTTCAACCAAAACTGACAATTCTGTCACAATTCTGTTTACTCAACCTTCACTTGGTCTAAACCTGTTTGAGTTTCTTTCTTCTGTTGAACATAAAAAAAGATATTTTGAAAAATGTTGGAAAATAGTATTATTTTTTTGTACTAAAGTAGTCAATGGTTGCTGGTTCTTCAAAATATCTTATTTTGTGTTCAACAGAAAAAATAAACCCATAAAGAATTATAATCACTTGAGGATAAGTTAATAGTGAGTAAATTTTCATTTTTGGGTGAACTATCCCTTTAAGGCTAACATATTGATACTAAAACCCCCAAAAAACTTGTATTTTGATTTCAGGGAACCTTTAAAAGGATGTTCTTATAGCTGCATCTCTGTAGCTGTAATTCTGTGAATATAAATGTGACTGGATGTGATGTACAGGGCAGTGAATGGAGGAAGAGATCAGAGAGGGGGTAGGCATCCCATAGGCGAAATCAGAAGCAAAAACCAAGCAAGGCGGGTGTCCTACCACTGCCAGTGGGGGATAGAGAGGAAGAGAGGGGTGTGTTAGTGCACCTCTTTTTGGCCACGTTTGGGGAAGGAGTATGATTTGATTCTGGAGAGAATCCCACCTGTGGCACCCCGCTAGAAACCACAATTTTAAAGAGGACATGGTTATTTTTCTTTATCCTACCCTCTTATTTATCACTAATCTTTAAAGATACACATCCATGATGCATTAGTGTTGTGTTATACATTACAACAGCAAAGCAAAATGCGCACAAAATAATGTTCTTTAACAATTAGCTTTGCAAATGCAATAATTCAACATATATTTCATTTATCTGCATGTGACATCATATCCAACGACCCTAATGTTAAATCGGTCAGTGGTTCTCAGCGGGCTTTGATTAAAGACCCAAGATTTTACTTTGAAAGGCAAGTGGTGATCCAACGCAGATTCAGATTTTAAATATATTTTTTTAAATGAATGCAAAGTGAGTTTCACAATGCAAATCAATAACTATATAGTGCCAATACACTCAAGGCTTCTCAATGAATGCAGATGTTCTCAGATTTGGCCTTTATTTATTAATTTAGCTCAGCAAACAATGTGATTTGTTCAGCCTGATATCACAAGGAAACGTAACTATTTTACATATCGTCAGAAAAGTGGCTAATTCGTACAAATTCATATGATTTAATTTGTAGAGAAACGTACAAATTTTAAAAGACCCCAAACCCCACTCCTAACCCTAGCCTTCTTAGGGGGATGAAGAAATCATCATAAAAAGGACAAATCTGATTGTACAAATGAATACAAATTTACCACAAAATCAAAAAGTTAAGAATTGCCGTAAGATTGTGTTGGATTTTATTGTTGCATTTAGCATTGTTTTTCCCTTTTGTCTGAGACAGTTTTGGGCCACAACGCACCAGTTGAGAACCACTGTTTGCTTTATCACACTAGCTAATATTGAGATTAATCATTAGATGAAAGAATTTATGTTTCTTGTAGTCAAACATGTCAGTTGAGTTTAAAAAACAAGATCACATACAGCAAACTCATATTGAGGCTAATGCACACTACACTGACAGACACTGACCAACAGTAACAGAGAATTCAGTCAGGTTTTGTTGGCTATTGTGAGTCATGAAGTGTCTGAGAAGTGAAATAATATTATGTGGTGATTGTCTACATTGGTCAGCATCTGTTGGAGCAGTGCAAATGTGACTGTCATTCCAAAAGTGAAAATTTGCTGTTAATTTACTCTTACCCTTTACCCTTAGGCTGTCCAAGATGCAGGTGACTTTTTCCTTTAGTAAACATTGAAGACTTTTTTATTACATTTTATTACATGAAACTGAACATTATGTCCAACATTATTACCTTTAGACCATTTGCATTTCACTCAAAAATGACCAAAGAGTTTTGATAATTTTCCTATTTAAAGCTTGACTCTTCTGTAGTTACAGTACATTGTGTACTAAGACCAAGAGAAAATGAAAAGTAATTTTTTCTAGAATGTCTAGGAACTATACTCTTATTCTGCTTTACCATGGCTGCAGCAGGCACAATATTATGCAGCGATTGAAAGCAGTCCCCTGCATCAAGCCCTACACGTACACCATTCATTCATTCATTCATTTTCATTTCGGCTTAGTCCCTTTATTAATCTGGGGTCGCCACAGCAGAATGAACCGCCAACTTATCCAGCATATGTTTTACGCAGCGGATGCCCTTCCAGCTGCAACCCATCTCTGGGAAACATCCATACACACCCATTCACACTCATACACTACGGACAATTTAGCTTACCCAATTCACCTGTACCGCATGTCTTTGGACTTGTGGGGGAAACCGGAGCACCCGGAGGAAACCCACGCCAACACAGGGAGAACATGCAAACTCCACACAGAATTGCCAACTGACCCAGCCGAGGCTCGAACCAGCGATCAGCGACCTTCTTGCTGTGAGGCGAACGTGCTACCCACTGCGCCACTGTGAGGCCCACACGTACACCAATCTAATCTCATTGGGCTGTGTAAACTGTTTTGGCTAAAAACGTCTCAGGTTACTCATGTAACCCTGAAGGGAACGAGACGCTGCGTCGATTATAGGAAACCCAATGGGATACAATCTCTCTCTTATAACCTCCTGAAGCACAGGTGAAATCAATCCAATGTAATTGGCGGGACGTACCGTGTGTGCCGTCAGACCAGGAGGTATAAAAGCACCATGGAAGCAAACAACTTCAGCTTAAAACCTCTCGAATGAAGCGCACCAGGCATGAAAAAGTATAGCAAAGCGACGCAGCGTCTTGTTTCCTACAGGGAACCATGGTTACATGTGTAACCTGAGACGTTCCCTCTCAGGGAACTCACGCTGCGTCTCTTATAGAAGACCCAATGGGAACACTATCCCAAACACGTCATAGTTTGATATGTCGCGTATGAGTTCTACTAATTCTAGAAAAGATACTGGATTCCGAAGTAGGATCCAGATCTAATTGATAAAACCTTTTGAAGGTGTGCAGGGTAGACCACCCTGCTGCATTACAGATGCCAGTCATGGACTGGCCAGAATAAAGAAGGCTTTTGAAGCCGTCATACCCCTGGTAGAATATACCCTTATTGCCTCCGATAGAGGTCTCATAAGTCAGTGATATAGCCTCGACTATCCACCAGCTCAGAGTCTGAGCTGGTGGATAGTCGCCATGGTGGAAAGATGCCATTTAAGCATCAGAAACTTTTCTAACACATCCTCAATGGGTTCAGAATGGGCTGTCGACAGGCCCTCGACCACTATCAACAAATCCTAAGTAGTAACCCTACTGGTGCAATAAGGCCTCAACCTCTCAACCCAGCTTCTCCTGAACCCACAGAAGGATCTGCTCTGCCAACCTGCACAGAGGGGGCGAATTCAGACCCCCTGATGGTTGCTATAAAAGACCACTAATGTGTTGTCGGCTTTCACTAACATCTTACTTGAGGAAAACAAGCATTTCAGAGCCTGAAACACTGCTTATGTCTCCCAGCAATTTATATGCATATGGAGATGATGGTCCCTCTACTGCCCAATGTGGAAAGGCAACTCAGAGTCACTTCCCAGCCCTCGCGAGAGGCATCTGAGGTCAGTGCCATGTGCTGAGAGATTACTCCCAATGTAGGTCTTTGGGACAGAAACCAGGACTTTTACCATATCGATAAAGCTTGTGGGCCTCACAGTGGCGCAGTGGGTAGCACGTTCGCCTCACAGCAAGAAGGTCGCTGGTCGCTGGTTCGAGCCTCGCCAGTTGGCGTTTCTGTGTGGAGTTTGCATGTTCTCCCTGTGTTGGCGTGGGTTTCCTCCGGGTGCTCCGGTTTCCCCCACAAGTCCAAAGAGACATGCGGTATAGGTGAATTGGATAAGCTAAATTGTCCGTAGTGTATGAGTGTGAATGGGTGTGTATGGATGTTTCCCAGAGATGGGTTGCAGCTGGAAGGGCATCCGCTGCGTAAAACATATGCTGGATAAGTTGGCGGTTCATTCCGCTGTGGCGACCCCAGATTAATAAAGGGACTAAGCCGAAATGAAAATGAATGAATAAAGCTTGTAGATAATGCCACAAGGCTTTGGTCGTGTGGAGTGGATTTCCCTTCATGGACAAAATCCCTGGATTTTGCCTTGGAGGCTTCTGCTAACCTCTGAAACTGTTGGACAGTGATAGCTAGGCCCAGCCTGACACTCTTTGCGGCCACCCGGATCAACTCGATTAGGGTAGGGGAACAGACACATGAACATCGTCGTGGAGCCCCATAATACACCTAAAAAAGTGGTCGTCTGCCAACACCTCCCCTAAGTAACTAACTCTGGGCACTGAGGAAAAGTCACGGCAGGAGGCCACCGAGTTAACTGCTATTGGACCCTCTGTAGAGGGGGCGAGTCCACTAGTGCCTCCACTTTTGGCATAAAACACTGGTGGACAACACCAGGGGTCCCTACGCCCTGAGGCACCAGCGGTGGGAGGGCATTTGTCCTCTTTCTTGATACTGGACTGATTTAGCCACAAATGTCTGTCTCTGACCATCCACTTTAATGAAACAGAAAGACAGTCCAAAGCCCGAAGTAGTTCTCGAACGACTACGGGCCCCACCCTCACACCCTCCCCATAGGCGTCCTTCAGCAGGTCTACTTGGTATGCTTACCGGTTGACCTGTCGCTGCATACGCTTTACCAATCAGAGCCGATGTTATTATTTTCACAGGCTTTGATGGCAAAGCAGGTTCTTTGCAGATGATAATTTCCTCCATGTGAGGCATCATTCTGCAACCGTGTGAATCGAAGCCAGCCATAGATAAATAAATGGCTAATCAGGCTGTGTAAGACCTGCTCCAGGTTAATACTTCCCTGTGCAAGTCCTCATTAAACAGCAGACCCCTTACATTTATAATTATTATTATTAGTATTATTATATAAATAATAATTATTATGTTCTATATTATAAATATAACATATATCACATATTATATTATAATATTTTTATAGGGGATTAATTTAAATTAAACAGTAACACAGACTTAACCTCAGCTAGTTCATCATATTTGTGACACTAAGAGGGAATGTTTTCCTATCACAACACAGCTCTATGCTGCCTGCCTGAAGCAGAGAGGTGGAGCCGCGGTCCCCCAGCACGAGAGGAAAAGGCAGCCGAGCGGGCTTCCAACTCGCGCTAAAAGGACGCCAATCTGGAGGACAATGAGGAGAAGAAACCCTCGAGTTTGTCTCCATCCTATCTTTAAGATTGAGCCGCGATCCCTGTGAAATCACGAAAGCGCACGATTTAAATGTTTTTTCTCTGATAGCCTATTATTTTTAATAGTGATGCAAAAAGAGAGCATGTGTGTGTGCAAGTCAGTTTATGTCTGATCGTCGTGCCTTATCAGTGCTTGTAAGTAGGAGGAAAAAGACTTATGAGTGAAGAGAGAAAAAGTTGTTTGCTTCCGTGGTGCTTTTATACTTCCCGGTCTGACGTCACACACACACACACACACACACACACACAGTACGACCCGGCAATTACATTGGATTGATTTCACCTGTGCTTTAGGAGACGCAGCGAGAGTTCCCTGAGAGGGGATCTTCTTTAAAGGTGCAGTATGTAAGTTTGACACCCAGGGGTTGAACTAGGTATTGCACTCCTGGATCAAAACAAACGCAAGTGCAGGTTGCCAGATTGAGGACAGGAGCAAGTGATTTAAACCGTGTTCTAAAGCAACAGCACTCGATAGAAGGAATATTTTCCATATTAAAAGGAGTTTTTGTCCTAACCAACCTGGCTGCTGAAGATGTAAGTGAAAGAAAGTTTTTAGCTGAATGTGTGGCGCTTAGGGATTCATGTAATGGCAGCCAATGTTCACCTGTTTTTGAGATTAAAAATAAATCCACACAGACAAATCCAAATCTATCCCTGTGTTTCCTGATGTACGCTGAGTTTTTTAGGCTTGTTTGTATGTTATGACGTTTGAAAGCAGTGTGCAAGCGAATTACAGTACTGTAAACCTGAAGAAACAGAAAATTCCAAACTTGAGCACAAAATAATAATAAATATGATTGTGTGCACACATAAACGCATTGAGAGGACAAATAACAAACAGAACCCACACACGCGGCACTAGCATTTTTAATTTTTTTTATGCACTGGAAGTTTCAAGTAGGGGGCGAGAGCCAAGAATATGCTTGTATTGAAAAATGCTATTGGCTGCTGGCCTGTATTGATTGGCTGCTTGTTGTTAGACTGCCCCTTGATTGGCTGTTATTGGCCTTAACATGATCGTTAACAGATCTAAATGTGCTATTTGGGCTGCACGATATTGGGGAAAAAATTTACATATTTTGTTTAGCAATATTTTGTTTTTGAATGATTAAAGCACAGGTGTCAAACTCAGTTCCCGGAGGGCCACAGCTCTGCACAGTTTAGCTTTAACCCTAATTAAACACACCAGATCAAACTAATTGAGTCCTTCACGTTTGTTTGAAACCTACAGGTAAGTGTGTTGGAGCATTGTTGGAACTAAACTCTGCAGGGCTGCGGCCCTCCAGGAACTGACTTTGACACCCCTGGACTAAAAAGTTCACTTCACGTGCGTTTATAGATCTGCTCGAGCACACAACATTTAACTCTTTAGTATGTGTTCATTTTTAATCTCAAAAATTGGTGATTATTGACTTGCATTATACGAATCATCAATGACCACCAATTCAGCTAAAAATATTCTGAAAAAAAGGTTCCCTACAGTACATCTTGGATGGCCTGAGGGTAAGAAAGTGAACTGTAAATGTTTATTTTTGTATGAACTATCTTTTTATAACATGGCCTTTAGAGCACATTCTGACTGTAGCTGTGGATATACATACCTCTGAATGATGTGATGGTCTCGGGCAGGACTCGGTGAGCACGCGGAGCAGGCCGTCAGGCTTGTAAGAATAGTGTTCAACCAGCTATAATATACAACACATTTCACATCAAATCAGACTCTGGCCATCATCACAGGCCATCGCTTCAGTGTTGTGGTTACACTTTTTAAGCGGAGGCCATTTTGTAGAAAACTTTAGTTTTTCAGCGAACGGTATAAAAATCATCAGTGTGGGTGTATGTTTCTTTTCTAAGGGTTCATCTTCGAACAATACACAGAATATATCTTTTATGAGGCTACGTTTATACTAATATAAACCTACAAATATACTGAAAAAAAAAACATACTCCAGATCAACACACTTTTGAAAAGCTAGACAGCAATGTTGTGACGCATCATCGCCTACTGTAAATCTAAGCATTTCTATGTTAACATATGCTTTTAATACGCACCCACCTTACTGGAACATCTTTTAAGTTCTTCAAATCACAATGTGTCTGATGTTTGTCAGGGCTACTGAAGTTAGTGGCCTTGCTATAGCCTTAACCTTGCTAAAGCTTTGATGCTTTGTGCTAGGCTCAATCTCACAAGCAGGAAATCTAAATATAACACGTCATTTGTCCCTTTGGTCACCACATACAAAGTCAATGTTTACCTCTGCAAGCCTGAAAACTAGGAATCTGCTTTTTTGCCAAGTGTCAGGGATGATACATTTTCTATATAAGAGTCAAAGATTGAAAAAGTGTTTTAAATTAAAAGGCTCTTTTAAATAATCACAGTAGAGCCTCCAAAATACTCATTAATGATCATTACTATTTGCTTAAAATGTTATTTTGATTTATGCCTGTGAAATATCACATTATCTGTTTAACTAAACATTAGTACTTTGAGGAATAAAGTTGAATTGCACTTGCTGAGTCATTCGATATTGAATTGTGTTGTACATGAAAAATCTACCTACACTATTACAGACCTCGGGTCACCAGCGACCCTATTCTCTCTTTTTTTTTTTTTTTACACAAAATCATTAGAAAACAGCCATCTTTTAATAATTGATTTTCCTTGTTGCATTGTTTTTGAGGAATATGTTGATGCATATTAAAAGGTAGATTTCTTTAAAAACAAAAAGGGGGTGGAGGGTAGCAAATGATTTTTGTGGGTCATCTAAAATCTAATGTATGCACTTAAAGCCACACTATGTGCGATTTTTGTATTAAATTATAACTAAACACTAGTACAGTGTTATATATGTTGCTGACTTATGTTGACAGTACTGCTCTATAAATTTTGGGTTTTTATGAACACCCTCACAAAGATTTACTTTGGTTCGCTAAAACCCTTCCAAAATGGGACATCTTGACATTGACACACATACTGTATACATTTTAAACTGTTATGAAATCCCCAAACACATTTTGAGATAAGCTATACATTATTGAAAACAGCATTAGGAAGTTGAAATGAGTTGTTTTGTGGTTTTCACAAAATGTGAGGTAACTCCATTAATTCTGAGTTGTGATTGGCTGCTTGGACTGGAGAGTGCGCACTGATGTCATCAGGTTTTGAGCATTTTCTCTGTCATGAATATCATCAGCATCTGCTCTAAAATCTTTAACCAGGTTTGTCATATCTCTTTTATTACCTGCCATAGTGTGTCGAACTTCTTGCCATCAGGAATGGAGAGTTTGCCGGCACGGTCCTTATCAATTCGATAGTGCATGACTTGATTATTATGCAGGAGACACAGCGCATAGGACACGTTTTTGCCGCTGTTTTCTCTTTGTCTGATTCTGTAAGACGAAGAGAAAATGACAAGTGTTAAGAAGAGAATGCTTTTCCAGTGATGGGTTGCAGCTGGAAGGGCATCCGCTGCGTAAAACATATGCTGGATAAGTTGGCAGTTCATTCCGCTGTGGTGACCCTTAGATTAATAAAAGGACTAAGCCGAAAAGAAAATGAATGAATGAATGTACTACAGGACTGTTGAGTACTTGATTCTGATTGGCTGATATGAACATTCTAAGGTGTGCACTTATATTCTTGGAACCGCATGGCTAAAGTAGTCCCAGCAGGTCTTGACCATATTTATGATACAGAAGTAAATTACTTTACAGTCTACAACAGCAAAATTAAATCAAAATATAGCAAAGGTCTTTGAATGAAAAATGCACAAATAAAGATGCACAAATAAACACCATAGACTGCTTTCTTCTGAGCCAATAGTATGTGACATTTTTAGTTTTCACAGAGAAAATGTTAGTCCTGTTTTGAATCTGCTGCTACGCTGACACATAGGCATTTTGAAAAGAGGGCTGGGATCAAATTCTCATTTGAATTTAAAGCGACAATCACTAAAATGGCACAATTGGGATCAAAGCCTTAAAGGGGCAGTTTCAAAGAGCTATGAAAAATATTTGTGTGGTATTTTGAGCTGAAATATCTGAGCATAGTTAGGTAAACTCAGTATAGTGAAAGAGAGTGTATCACAAATACATTTTTGCATTCTAATTTGCTCAAATAACAATAGAAAAACTCTGTAAGAGTTTTTTTTCACAACATTCAGAAAAAGAAAAAAATAATGTGAGACTGATAATGGCAGCTAGAAGACAGAACGATGTCAAATTCACTGTCCCGCTCATAGACGCTGCATTAGAAAACTTGTATAAGCGTTAACTAGTTACTCTACTGATTTATAGGGCTCCTATTTTACCCCTTTTACATGATGTAAGATGTACATCATTATGTGATGCCACAGATGTAAGATAAGTCTTTGGTGTCTCCAGAATGTGTCTGTAAAGTTTCAGCTCAAAATATCCTTCAGATTGTTTATTCCACAATGCAGAATATGCCCATTTTGAGCTCAAAGTAAAGTGTAACTGATTTTGTAGCCTGTGCCTTTCAATGCAAATGAGCTTGTTCTCTCATATCTGCTTCTCCTGTGTTATGTGAGATGAACAGCAGTCAGTGACAGAGATAGACAGGGATGAAGCAGAGATACAGTTTATGAGTCAAAAATACCAAGTAAGTTTATTTGATGTATTTGTGGTGGAGTTTATTCAAGCCTTACTGCAACGATGAGTTGCACACAAATGCAATTACAAAGTTTGCAGAACACACGCACAGGTTTATTGACACTATTCGGCTGTGGTGATTCCAGCGGTTATGAATGATGTTACTGTCTTTTCTTAAATACAAACATGCTCTGATTTAAAAATGTTTTAAACTTGTAAAACTCATTCTTGGGGTGCAGCTGATCACAGAGAGTTGGAACAGATCTTTTTACCCCAGTTTCTTTGCAAATCCTGTGGATATGCTTATACTTGTTACTACGGAGACATATTAATACGCTCCTGTCAATCATTTCGGTGAGCGGGGAAAACTGCACTGCTACGTCACATTGTGGTGGACCTCAAAATCACTGGGATTTGGATCCTATTTTAACATCAGGAAATTAAAAAAAAGACTTGTGTTTATTTCACTCCAGTATGACTGTGGCCACAGTGTCTAAACAGCTTCCAAAATTGAATTTTGCATAATAGGTGCCCTTTTAATACAAAGTTTAGTTTTATAAATGTACTACATACGTTTCTTTTTTTTTCTTCAAATTGAAATATTAAAAACTTTCAAGGATTTAAGAAGCTTTTCACCGTCTTGTGAAATGGTGTTTTTTATACTCCTTTCATAATTAACCAAGTGGTGACACGATGGCTCAGTGGTTAGCACTGTCACCTCACAGCAAGAAGGTCACTGGTTCAAGCCCCGGCTGGGCCAGTTGGCATTTCTGTGTGGAGTTTGCATGTTCTCCCCGTGTTGGCGTGGGTTTCCTCCAGGTGCTCCGGTTTCCCCCACAAGAACAAAGACATGCGCTATAGGTGAATTGAATAAGCTAAATTGGCCGTAGTGTAGGTGTGTGAATGCGAGAGTGTGTGGGTGTTTCCCAGTACTGGGTTGTGGCTGGATGGGCATCTGCTGCGTAAAACATATGCTGGATAAATTGGTGGTTCATTTCGCTGTGGTGACCCCTGATAAATAAACGGACTACGCCAAAGGAAAATGAATTAATAAATTAACCAAGTCTGACTTCTGATTATATTACACACAAATCAACACTAGATGGAGCTGTGGATGTTTTTCAAAACAAAGATTCAGCATTCATATTCAGTATAAAGTTGGGGTATTTGGTAAACCAATAAATGCTTCATCAAAGTGCAAATATAAAAATAAACAGCAATTTGATATTTTCAAAATGACATTTTGCTTTCTAAAAGGCTTCAGCAAAAACTAGAACATTGAAAGATGCAGGCACAACACTTTTGATGACAAAGCCGTCTTTGTCTTTGTCTTGTAAACCAACATTCATCTTTTTCCATTATTCTGAGGACTACATACCCATCCTTTACTTGCAAGTGTTCTATTTAAAGAAAACGTACAGTCTACGCACGCACGCACACTGACACACACACTACCCCCAGCCAGCCTGTTGTTGTTTTCCGCCTTCGGTCAGTTCAGGAAGTCCCTCTCAAACAGTGTCAAAGCGGAAACCACACAGCACCTCTCTCTGCCTCATTGCTTTCACTTTAACTGCAGTCCAAAACCGCTGCCTTATGCTTCATCCAGCCTCCTTTTCAAAATTCAGTGACAAATTTGATCTATACTATATAATTTTATTACTGAATTGTTATGTTGTTCTTGTTTTGTTATTTAATCTCAGTAGTTTTGGATTGATATTTCATAATTTATGATGGCATATACAAGTTCAATAAAGATGTTACCGTTTTTCACAATCGTTTGGCTACAAATTTCAGTAGTTTTTCAATACTCTAGATGCAAAATTAACAATCATTGACAAAAGTGCACATTTTTACAAAACTACTAACACTTCAAATGCTTGGATACAACACACAAGTCAAGATACTTTGTTCATTGAACTAAAATCACCCGTTCAAAATAACACAATTTGACAAATGAATTCCATTTCAACATGCAAGTCACACATTACATCTGAAAAAACTGTGCATTCACTTAATTATAATGATGTCACTATCAAGCGCTCAAAATGATAAGTAACTGTTGCATTACTCTTGAAAACCGATGTACAATATTACATGTTTAGATGATGAAGGTTTCAGGATAAATCAAATGACAGCATTGAGATTACCCAGCTGGACTACATTAACTATAGAGGCCATATTTCATCCTTATTCTTTATCAGAAATGGGACTTTTACCGACATATTTACAGACAATGTTTTCATATTTGACATTATTGTGTGTAAGAAAGCCCAATCACAGCAGACCATTGTCAGGCCTGGATTGGCCAGAAGGTTTTTTCCGAGATGCTTCACTAATGAAAACATGCACTGTGGTGTGGAAGAGAACCTGTGGCCAAATCCACAAGACCAGATTGATGAAAACACAGATCACAAATATTAATCTGATATGTGGAAATATATGCAAATTACATATGTGACATACTAGGGCATAGTTTGATTTCACATATAGAAAATATGTTTCCCAGTACTGGGTTGCAGCTGGAAGGAAATTAAAATTATGTACATATATGTTTAAATATATAATATATTACCTATAATTGTATATGTTGTTTATATATATAGCTGTATATGAAAACACACACACACACAGATATATAATATATACTGTATATACATTCATTCATTCATTTTCTTTTCGGCTTAGTCCCTTTATTAATCTGGGGTCGCCACAGCGGAATGAACCGCCAACTTATCCAGCGTATGCCCTTCTAGCTGCAACCCATCACTGGGAAACACCCATACACTCCCATTCACACACACACACATAGACTACAAACAATTTAGCTAACACAATTCACTTACAGCACATGTCTTTGGACTTGTGGGGGAAACCAGAGCACCCGGAGGAAACCCACGCCAACACGGGGAGAACATGCAAACTCCACACAGAAATGCAAACTGACCCAGCCGAGGCTTGAACCAGCGACCTTCTTGCTGTGAGGCGACAGCGCTACCCATTTTTTTAACATATATGTACATAATTGTAACTTCAGTGATTATATGTAAACAGTAAAAAAAAATGAACAGGGATTTTTGCAATATTTTTACATATATGACATGTTTTATATATGGGAAATGCAAATAGGAACTTTCACAGTAAGTCACATTTGTAATTTGCATATGTTACCACATACTAAGTAATAATTCATCTTTCTATATGGAGATATACAGTGAGAAACATGTCGGGTGACTTTACTATTCTGTGTTTTTTTGTTTTTTTGTTTTTAAAGTAAACCTATCTTGTAATTGGATGAAGTGAAGTTTATTTATAAACTGATTTCGAGAGGATCACGTGCTTATGATTGCTTACAGCTGCCCCGCATTAGCTCGCAATTGATTCACCAATCAGACGATTCCTAGATCCCCATAAATAACCAGAGTTCCCTTATTGCAGTACCTTCGTCTTGAAGAACTCCCCCCACCCACCCCTACTCCTCCTCCTTCCCAGATGGGCGACACGGTGGCTCAGTGATTAGCACTGTCGCCTCACAGCAAGAATGTCTCTGGTTAAAGTCCCAACTAAACTAGTCGACATTTCTGTGCGGAGTTTGCTTGTTCTCCCCGTGCTCGCGTGGGTTTTCCCCGGGTTCTCCGGTTTCCTCCCACAGTCCAAAATTTAAGTAAATCGAACATACTAAGCAATACCATTGCCTAGCCCTCATAAGTATACATCTCTTTTCAGCCATTCTTTTAGCAAGAAATAAGTCGGGGGAGTTCATCGAGATCTACCTGAGCTCAAGCTCCGCACTCACCCTGCAAACGGGAGGGAGCCCAGGGCTCGAGGATCTCGTGAGCTCAGGGCTCTCTCCCGGGACAGCATGCCAAACAAGCTATATTATCAATCATCAGCTAAGTGTGAATGTTCCTGTAGTATTTGTGTGAAAAAAAGGGGTTACAAGAACCAATGATCCTGCAAATGCAAGGCTTCTTTAACGAAATGAATGCAACATGCAACGTTTTAAACACTGGAGAGCCTGTGTTAAAAGTAGTGACTGTTTAGAGTTGTGTGTCTGGAGTTTTGAGAAATGAAATTGCAAAAACGACTGTAAAAAACTGGAAAAGTTAACTATAATATAATTAAAACACTGAATCGTTCATGTAATTCATGCAAAAATGCTAATTAACTTTGGACTTTTCAATAAAATGTCACTCTTTACAATAAGGCATTAGTTAATATTAGTTAATGTATTTACTAACATGAACTTTGAATAAATTATCAGTCCTTAAGACCAGGATGTGGAGCCTTCAGCACATAATCATTCTCAGTCTCAGTGCTGCAGGTGGAAACGCAAAGGAAATTTAGAAATAAAAAAACAGCATAAATAAAGATGCTGTAGTGGTGTTCACTAAGGGGGTAAACTGAGACACTTCCAGTTGAAGAAGAACTGAAAAACTCTTGGGATAATAAGTAAACTGCAGAAATAATAGTGCATCAATTGCTGATGTAGATGCCAAGAAAATAAGACAAACAACATAAAAATAAGTCCTACAGTGGTGATATCTTTACTTCATTGGTTGTTTCAAATGCCAGTAGTTGATCTGCAGGTATGGTTAATGAAGGGGATGCTTGTCTAAAGATGTCAAAGTGGCACAATCCAGTATATAGCTGATACCGTGGTGGCCATGGAGGAATGGAGTGCATGAGACTGATTCCTGAAAGGTACAGTGACGAACAAGTCTACGTTTGATCCTGTGGGCCAGCCTAACCTCCCGCTGATGCCCTACCCTCACCTGCAGCTTACACGATGGATGTCCAGCTTCTCCAGCCCGGCGCCTAGACTGCAGCTCCACATAGGAAGTTTGGCCAGAGGAAAATGACCGTGCCTAACATAGCCTGGTTTCCCTCGAGGTTTTTTTTCCTTCACTTCGTCAATTGGTGAAGTTTTTTCCTCGCCACTGTTGCCACTGGCCTGCTCGGATTGGGACTTGTGGAGCTGCGCTTCGGTGGATTTGCTCTTCAGTGTTTGAACTTTCAGCAGTGAAACTTAAGCCACACTGAACTGAACTAAACTCTAAAACCTGGACTTTACTTGAACTTGTTAAGCTGCTTTGACACAATCTACATTGTAAAAAGCGCTATATAAATAAACTTGAATTGAATTTAATTGAATATATTAGACACAAGTATATAATAATACTCCAGTCTAGACTGGTCAAAAACTCCAGACTTTGCAAAAACTGATAGTTCCATTTTTAGAGATATCATGTTCGTGTTCATGTTAGAGATATCATGTATCGTGTAAATTGTACATTAAAATAAAGTGTGATTGTGAAATTGCACTTCATACTATTTTAGTTCTTTAGAGAACCGAAAAAAGGTTCTTTAATGACATCACTGTGAAAATACCTTTTTGGTTTTTCCTGACACCTTTATTTTTAAAGTTCCCTTAAACCGGAAGTTGTTGACTTTTTATTTTAGAATGTGCTAAAATAAGACTTTTGTTTTAGTATGTACTGAACTGAAACTGAATATTAAGTACGGCACAGAATATTGAAGTATTAAGTAGCAAACTAATGGTAAGAGGGGCGTGGCTAAGAATATTGTGGCTGAAGAAGGACCGCAATATGAAAATGGTCAGACTTTGATGGAGCTACATTATTTGCACCAATGGAAATTTTAACATGCATTGAACCTTGTAAGGGTGACGCAGTGGTGCAGTGGGTAGCACAATCGCCTCACAGCAAGAAGGTCGCTGGTTCGAGCCTCGGCTGGGTCAGTTGGCATTTCTGTGTTGAGTTTGCATGTTCTCCCTGTGTTCGCGTGGGTTTCCCCCACAAGTCCAAAGACATGCAGTATAGGTGAATTGGGTAAGCTAAATTGTCCAGTGTGAATGACTGTGTATGGATGTTTCCCAGTGATGGGTTGCGGCTGGAAGGGCATCCGCTGCGTAAAACATATGCTGGATAAGTTGGCGGTTTATTCCGCTGTGGCGACCCCAGATTAATAAAGGGACTAAGCCGAAAACAAAATGAATGAATGAATGAACCTTGTAAATTTGCAGAAATAAATGAATCATAGTGGAAAATTAAAGTGGAACATTTTTATTCTTAGACAAAAATGTGTTTTTAAGATCTGTTCAGTGGTGATTCTTAAAGGGGACCTATTATGCAAAAATCAATTTTATAAATGGTTTAAACACAGTTGTGTGGCTAATGGTTAAAATGAATTAATTCTATTCACTGTTGGCGAGTATTAAAATTCACATTAGGATCACATGTTTCTTGATGTTCTACATGTTAATCAACAAGTGAAGAAGACTTACAAAAATTTTCCGTTGATGCGTGAGGTATTGAGCAGGCGTAGCTCTGAATCCTCACGATCGATCTTGCCGTGAAACCAGGGCATCTTCTCATGCGCTGTTGTGGCGATGAGTTTCTCCAGCTGAGGCTTCTGGCTGATGATGGCCTGCTCCAGCGCCGAACCCTGACACACAACCAACAACAACATTTTTAAGGCATAAATATGTTCACAATTGCTGCAAAACTTCAAAGGCTGTTGTTAAAAGTCAGATGAGAAATGGTCACATCTTATTTTATTCTCATAACCTAACATACTTCTGAGCAAAACAGTATATTCAGAAAAATAAAAAGAATAATAAATTAGGAATTTGATGAAGACGGAGGGAAACAAATTTATCATCAATAAAAATTAGCAAGGTGATTAAGTTGGAGGAGTAAGAATCATTTGTATTGTCAAGCAAAAATGGAAAGCTGTTTTACATGCACACACACAAACACACACACACACACACTTGTACAGCTACAGTATCTTTAAGGGGACTTCCCATAGATGTAATGATAATTATACTGTACAGAGATTAATACTGTATTCTATCCACCCCTAAACCCAAACCTCACAGGAAACAATTAGCATTTTTACATTTTCAAAGTGCTTCATTCAGTGTGATTTATGAGCCGTTTTCCTCATGAGGACCAAAAAAGTCCCCACAAGGTCAAAATTTACTGGTACACATATATACAACACACACACACACAACACACACACACACACACACACACACGCACACACGGGGCTGAGTTTACAAAGAGAGTCACAGAGTTTTTAAAATCGCAGAATAGGACTGAGTTTACAGATTTTCTAAAAGGACAACTGTGCCAAATTGCAGTGAGACTGTGTTGACACATTTACAAAAAGTAAAAAGACGCGCCTTCAAAAAGGGGTGGGGGGTGGGGGGGGGGCGGGGGTGTACTGTCAGTGTTCTGTCTTGTCCATGTGCTTTTTGTTGTAATCATGTGATTCCTCTCATGTCTTCCGTCAACGAGGTGTTACAACAACCCTGTAAAAATGCTGGGTTTCACACAATTCCTTCATGTTGTCCCAACACAAATCTATTAAGTGAACTTAATTGTTTTCTGGAAACAATACGAGCCTAAAATACTACACAGGTATTATGAGCTATGAAAGAGTGGGTCACACTTTACAATGCGGCTTCATTAGTTGTAATGTATTTATTAACATGAACTAATAATGAACAGTACTTGTACGGCATTTTATTAATCATAGTTAATGATTTACTAATGCATTATTAAAATCCAATTTCATGCTTGTTAACATTAGTTAATGCACTGAGAGTTAACATCAACTAACAATGAGCAACTTTATTTTCCATTAACTAATGTTAACTAACATGAACAAATATTGTAAAAAATGTTTTGTTCATTGTTTGTTCAAATGCATTAACTAATATAACCTTATTGTAAAGTGTTACCAAAGAATGAAATGAAATAAACTCTTAAACTCTGTCACCAACCTGTAAATTCCAGGTTTGCTTGACATACTGCCGGATGAGCTGCTCCTTCAGGTCTTCAAAGGGCCCGACTTTGGGCTCTGTGCCACGGGGCCGATGAAAGGGCTTCTTCAGCAGGCAGATGAGGCCGTCCAACTCCTGCGAGTGGTAGTCGATTACATCTATAGGCGTCCGGTGAGATTTCCCTCCGGCGATGGCATAGGTGTCCTTCAGCTCCCTCTCGATGGTGTAGTGGTAGAACTGGCGGCCGTAGGACAGTGACAGGGCATAGCCGCCGAGGAAACTGCGGCTCTGGCGGAGCAGGTACAGACCGTCTCCTGATCCTCCCTGTTGCAAGTAAACCTCGGACTCCTCACGGGTGATGTTGCCAAAGAAGTACGACAGCACCTGCACCTTGTCCACCATATCTGCTCAAACTTCTGGGAAACCTAGAGGAGTGCTAATAACCTGAAAAAGGAAAAGGTGGAAATCAGTTTTGTTGTTGTTGAAATTTTAACTTAAAGCACACATTCCTATCTTTCTTTCTTTCTTTCTTTCTTTCTTTCTTTCTTTCTTTCTTTCTTTCTTTCTTTCTTTCTATTTATCT
>CAIGQW010001968.1:1112286-1132084 GCA_903798125.1 Danio choprae
AGTGCAAAACACCAGAAACAAAATATTTTCATGTTCACAGCAGGGGGCAGCCCAATACTGCAGATAATCTGAAACACGTTCATAGCAACCACATCTATTATAGCAATAGACGTTGTGGTTAGAAGCCGTTAATTTTCCGAAACTGATCAAAGCTGATCTTATCAAGCCCACATGTACAGAAATCTCTGAATTCTGTCTGTAAATCATTCACTGTAATACAAGCATGTAAATGTGAAACATTATACGTAAGCTTTTTTTATTTAAAAGCCTTGTATTAAATATTAATTAATACAAGCTATTATTTAACCTATTATGCAAAAATCACTTTTATGAGGGGTTTATACACAGTTGTGAGGCTAAAGTATGTGAATATAACCAGCTTAATGGTAAAAACAGTCTGCAGAAACACTTTGATTGACATTCTCCCATTGTACATGTCATCAGAGGGGGAAAGCCCCACCCAATAGTGACGATCTCTCCCTCATTAGCATAAGATGTTAGTCTTGTTTTGGAATCTGCCATTATGCTGACACATAGGCATTTGTAGCTCCGCCCTCTTTTGAAAAGAACACAGTCTCATTTGAATTAAGATCGAAGCCTGAAAAGGGGCAGTTTCAAAGAGTTATAAAACATAATTTGCTTGGTACTTTAAACTAAAGCTTCACATACACACTCATAGGGAAATCAGAGATTTATTTTAAATCTTTTGAAAAGGGGCATAATAGGTCCCCGTTAAGATTTTATTTAAAAACTGCATAGAAAAAATCTGGGGTAAGTAACTTGTGTAAATAACTTGCGTACACTGCCTGCTCTACATACTGTACTGTTTGTCATTCGTAAACTTGTTCTTGTTGAGCTGTAAAACATGTTTGGGGGAAAAAGTCACTAAATCTAAAGTCACTTTTCAAAAAAACTTAATACTTTCTAAGGAGAATAATGTGAAGGTTTGTGTTATGTTATTTCAGCATTTTAAAGAGTAAAATAAGATTAAGATTGTAATATACTACTTTTTTACTCAAGACATGCCAAGACAAAGAGTAAACAGATTTTTGACATCACAAATAATTTTGTCATCACCAAAGGAAATCTTTAGCAACATCGGTTTTAACTAATTTATCATATTTATATAATCTATGTTTGTTTTTCCAAGGTAACAATTTTAAGTTCTAAATAAGTTCCTTTAATGTTACGATTAACTTATGTAATGTATTTTTTTTATGTTCTTTAACATCCGGCACATCCCTTTTTTATACAATGTATTATTGTTGTTTCGCTATAATAATGTTATATGAAACATAATGGTTCAGTGTCATGTCATATTGATGTTCTCAGAATGTTATTAAAGCATTCAAGTTTTCATTATATTCATTATGCCCTCTAATAGTGTCTAACCTTAGTCCCCAGTCAGGGTAAACAAAATAAAGAATTTTACAGTATGTGCATGAATGCTGTTAGTCTTTACAGTTGCAGTCACTACTGTATAAAGTCCTGCTGAACATTGGTGATTTTATTATTTTGATTTTATTATATAATTATATAATAATATGTTTGTTTGTTTGTTTGTTTGTTTGTTTACTCCCAAATGGCATTTTGTGAATCACCAAAGACCATTTTTTAAAATACTTTTCTTGTTACTGACTGTCATTTTCCTATGTAGTTTCGATCTAATTTGTTATTGAAGCATCAATAATTATTATTATTATTATTATTATTTTAATCTGATTTTCTTAAGGAAATCAAATTCTTACTTATTATTGTTATTTCAAAGGCACTGAAGAATCTTTGTAGGAATATTGGAGTCATAAGGTATTACAAAGAACCAATAATGTCTCAAATCAAAGAGATCATATATATAATACCGGTCAAAAGTTTGGGTTCAGTATGATTTTTAAATGTTTTAAAATAAGCTTATCCTGCTCACCAAGGCTGCATTTATTTAATCAAAAATACAGTACACATTGTCATTCATTGATTTTCTTTTCGGCTTATTCCCTTTATTAATCAAGGGTCGCCACAGCGGAATGAACCGCCAACTTATCCAGCATGTGTTTTACGCTGTGGATGCCCTTCCAGCTGCAACCCATCACTGGGAAACAACCATATACTCTCATTCACACACATACACTACGGACAATTTATCTTACCCAATCCACCTATAACGCATGTCTTTGGACTGTGGGGGAAACCCACGCCAACACGGGGAGAACATGCAAACCCGCAAACACAGGGAGAACATGCAAACTCCACAAAGAAATGCCAACTGACCCAGCCGAGGCTTGAACCAGCGACCTTCTGGCTGTGACTATTTAAAAGTAGTTTATAATTGAATTTAATAATTTATTCCAGTGATTTTAAAGACGAATTTTCAGCTTCATTACTCCAGTCTTCAGAGTCACATGATCCTTCAGAAATCACACTTATATTAATTATTATTATTATTATTATTATTATTATTAATGGTAATAGTAATAAAAGCAATAATGACTGGACTAATCATTTCATTTGAAATTACACACAATAAAAAAGCTGTTATTTAAATTTTTAATAAATATTTAACAATTGTTTTACATTTAATAAATGGCGCTTTGATGAACAGACTAATTTTCTTAAAAAAACGAATTTATATAAAATAAAAAACTAACCCCAAACTTTTGTTTGACCAGTAGAGTATTATCAAATAAATAATTTCTTTCAAAAGCTTTTTGTAATGTTTACAAAACGAAAAATCATATTAATCATATTAGAGGTACATATTAATACCTAAAAAAGTACAAATATGTACCTCATAGTACCTTAAAGATGAAAGTGAACCTTCAAGGTACAAATGTGTACCCTAAATGTACTAATGTGCAGCTGTAAAGTACAATAGTGTTGTTGTTTTTTTTTTGTTTTTTTTGTAAAGTTATCCCTTTTGTACCTTTATTTCTGAGAGTATGATGTTTGGGGGTCATTTTTAATCTGAATTAAATATGCTAGTAATTAGATAAGTAAATCGCCAATATTAAAATATTTAATTAATGACGTATATGTACAGTCGGCTTATATATAATGAACACATGAACAACAAAAGCTAATCTCAGCTCAGTACACAACCATGGAAATACTTTTCCAAAAGAAAGTGTGAATGAACTCAGCGATGCCCTTCAAGATCTGTAAACTGTACAAACAGTAGCGCAGCATATAAATAGCCGCCGGGGTAATGAGGCAGGGCTGCTCATATGTGTTTTGCAGCAGCAGGAGGGAGAAGTGCTGAAATCCCTCGTGACGTCACGGAGAGATAATGGGAGAGGAGTCAGCAGCAGATGCAGGAAACAGCGCTGCCCCTTTAAATATCGCAGTCATGCCTCGGATGGAGCTTTAGAGGAACCGCAGAGCTCCAGAAAAACAGTCCAAAAAAATCCATCGTGACATGACAACCGGAATTTAACACTGCGTCTTTCACACATCAACATTTAGGTGAGTTTCTGAATAACCCTATCTGAATAGCATCTAATTATTCATGTTTTTCTTTTGTAACTATTATTTAGAATTCATTATATATTAAATAATCTTCAAGGAGTAGTATATAGGTTGTACTTACAGTCTAGAGCTGTTTTCTCTTTGTCTTTTATCCCGTCTGTTTTTTCTGCGCATCCTCATCCTGCCCGCACCGTCAGCAGCGCTGCATCACATCCTTATCGCTTTACCGTCAGATTTAATACGTACTAATGTATTCAAAAATCGTCCCCGTCGCCGTTTTTGCTCGCATCCATGTGCTCAGCAAACAAATGCTGCTTGTGAGGCTTTGATATTCGTCCTGGTGGCTCCACTAATCATGTCAGACTGGAGGAGAGTCTCATTGGCCAGCAGTCTCTGTTGACTCTGATCATATAGTGTATACAGTTTTAGTGTGGAAACATTCATTTGAAACGTTTTGGCTTATACTTTATGTATAGTAATATTAATAGTGTATACTTTCATAAATGTTTTTGGAAAGGTTTTTATACTGAAACATTTATGGTTAAAGGCCCACTTACCCCAAGAATTGTAACTATAACCATGATAATAATAATAATAATATACATTAATTGTTGTTAATTGTACATAATGTCTTTACCCTCAGACTGAAGATTGTATATAAGTATATGCTTCTTACAGAGAGATTTAATTATATATTGTAAGTAATTCTCTTTGGTGTTGCTTTGTTCAGTTCAAACATCAAACTTCAAACCAAAGACTTAAAATATAATTAATTATTTTAAAGGGCAACACAGTGGCTCAGTGGTAAAGACTGTCGCCTCACAGCAAGAAGGTCACTGGTTTGAGTCCCGGCTGGGCCAGTTGGCATTTCTGTGTGGGGTTTGCATGTTCTCCCCCTGTTGGTGTGCGTTTTCTCTGGGTGTTTCCCCCACAGTCCAAAAACATGTGCTATAGGTGAATTAAATTGCTAACCACTGAGCCACCGTGTAGCCTGTCTCATTATTATTAGATTATATTATTGTCTACAGAACAAACAAGGACTTTGTTATACAAGGACTTCCCTAATTACCCTAACTTGCCTAGTTAACCTAATTAACCTAGTTAAGCCTTTAAATTGCACTTTAAGCTGATTACTAGTATCCAGTAAAATATTATGTGTCATCATGGCAAAGATAAAAGAAATAAGTTATAAGAAATTAGTTATTAAAACTATTATTATGTTTAGAAATGTGTTGAAAAAATCTTCAGAAATTGGGGAAAGAATATACAAGGGGGGTAATAATTCAGGAGGGCTAATAATTCTGACTTCAACTGTACATGTCAGGTGAATTATTAGAAAATTGTTTTATAAAATACACATAATAGCTTCAGATTTAACCTTTTCAATCTAGTTGTGTCTAATTTGCAACTTCAGATTGTTGTCACATTTTGTTTATCACAGATTTTATTTTCTCTTATTACACGGCTCTGTGAAATGCTTGATTCTGATTAGTCAAAGACAAAAATAAGACATTTTTCTTTCTGCGTTTTATGTTCAATTAAAGAGATTTTAAACTATTTTGTGTCTAATTGTTTCATTTTCTGGCAAGTAGCTGTGTAATAAATGGAATAATGTACATAATCAATTGTTTTTGCAGAAAAAAAAGATCTTCAGTCTTATACAAGTCTTAACAACTGCTGATAAACCTGTCAGGCTTTATTCTGCGAGAACAACCATTTGGATGTACATGATCCCCTACATTAATTTAAAAAACTATTGACAAACCTTCATGTACTGATGTAATTCCTATTGGGATTTAAAACCTTTGCTAACACTTTAGTTTAAGGACCAATTCTCCTTTTATTTCCTGCCAATTATTAAGATATTGATGGTTTATTAGTACTTATAAAGTACATATGATCTTATAAAGTGCATGATCTTATTCTACATCCCTAATCCCACTATTATATTATAATAACTATTAATAAGCAGCAGATTTGGAGTTTATTGAGGTAAAAGTCAAACACTGTAAAAAGTGATTAGTTTTATAATTATGCACATAGTTTGTTTACTTAATAATTATGCTTTTACAGTGTAGTTAAGAGCAAGAATTTACACCTTTAAAAAGTGTGACCAAACTTTTATTACATATTTCAACAATCCGTCTCCATTTGCCTCCATCCAGGTCTTTACCTTCAGAATTATGCCAGAACAAAGCAATGATTACCGGGTGGTTGTATTTGGAGCCGGCGGGGTGGGCAAGAGCTCGCTGGTCCTGCGTTTCGTGAAGGGGACGTTTCGAGAGAGCTACATCCCCACTGTCGAGGACACCTACAGGCAGGTGATCAGCTGTGACAAGAGCATCTGCACCCTCCAGATCACAGACACCACAGGCAGCCACCAGTTTCCAGCCATGCAGCGACTATCCATCAGCAAAGGCCACGCATTCATCCTGGTCTACTCCGTCACCAGCAAACAGTCTCTGGAGGAGCTCAAGCCCATATTTGAGCAGATCTGCCAGATTAAAGGTGACATCGAGAACATCCCCATCATGCTGGTGGGCAACAAGAGCGACGAGATGAACATTCGTGAGTTGGAGAGCGCCGACGGAGAGGCCATGGCCAAGAAGTGGAAATGTGCCTTCATGGAGACATCTGCCAAGACAAATCACAACGTCAAAGAGCTGTTTCAGGAGCTGCTCAACCTGGAGAAGCGCAGGACTGTCAGCCTTCAGATCGATGGCAAGAAGAGCAAGCAGCAAAAACGGGCCGAGAAGTTGAAAGGCAAATGTGTGGTCATGTGAAGAAGTGTGTCTGGAAAACCAAAACGTTTTCACTTTCATGATATTAAAGGGTTGGTTTACCCAGACATTTACAATACTGTCATTATGTAGCTCAAGCTCAAAGTCGTTCCAAAAACATTTAAAATGCTTTATTTTTTAATAATTTAAGGCAATTTTTCCACTTATATAGTAGTTCCCAAACCTAAAGACACTGTTCAGATGTTGTATGTCAAGACATTTGTCAGGGTTTTGGTCCTCACGCTGCTCCTGTGTATACATTGTAAAGAGTTACTTTACTTTAAAAAGTGAGTTAACCCGTTGCCTTAAAAGCAACAAGTTGATTTTACTTTAAAAAAAAAGGTATTAAAACCATTCACTCAACTTAACTTTTAATAATTATGCACATAGTTTGTTTACTTAATAATTATAAGGCAACGAGTTTACTCTATTTTTTAAAAGTAAAGTTAACTAACCGCTTTTTACAGTGTAGCACTAGTTTCTTACACATGTCATCTAAAAGCTTTTTTTTGACAGTCGTAGCTGTGAAATAACTGAAATCATTTAGCATAGTCATTTGGAACACTAATCAAGATCTGCTTTCAATGCGATCAAGATCTTCCTGGAACTAATTTAGCTGTACGATTCCCTGAAAACAATTGCACACTTTAGGGGCCATTCACACAGAAAGCATCTTTGCATCTTAAAAAGCAAGACAGCACTCATGAATGTTTTTTAAGGGCCTCTTCCGCCATGTTAACATTGAGAGAAAGAGAGTTGCGACAACACCATTGACTTAAATGGAACGTTTTATCAACAGCAATGGCAGCTCATGAAGCCTTCAATAGTTCCCAGAAGTTAGCACTTACAGCTGAGTTACAAATGAACACGGCTGGTTTTGCGCTTTTGAAAGGTATGACGTTTTTCCAAATAAGATTGTGTATGTTTTAATGTTATCTAACATTATTTAAATTGACCGCAAAGTGCTTCCTGGAACTATTTGGGTCAATTTGAGTGATAATCGAACATTTTGGACTTCCGTTGTCACAACACTCTATATGGCTCTGGTTAACATCAAATAAACCAGTTGTCATGCCCACTTGCTACTGTAAACAGAAGCTCACAACATTTGCCCTGGCGCTGAGGTCTTCTGATTGGTGCACTGCTTTGGAACTGACAATGATGAGCGGTGATGCATGCTAAAGTTGAAATCCTTTTAACTTGACAAGATATCTTAAAAATGTGGCGCTCATGTATGAGGTGCTGCAAATGACACATGTGTAACGCCATGCACTTCCTTCAATCATGTTTACATAGAAAAAAACTGTAGTGGATTAGAATGTTCTGTGTGAATGGCTCCTTAGAATGAAAATCAAGAATTCAGCAGGCCCATAGTAAAAAATGAAGATATATTTCAATGAAGATAAGTCATTTTTGTGTCTACATTGAAAGTCAAAATTTTGACAATTCTAATCATTTATTAGGAGACTGGAAAATATATACATTTATTGATTTGTTTAAGTCTTCTGAAGAAGTCAATCACTTCCCATGAAAAACAGACTACATTTAGGCTTTTATTCACATGAAAACATTGATGAGATACCAGTGGTTACACCTTTCAAATCTGGTCTCAAAGAACCAATAGAAAGAACCAATGAGATTTGGTCTCAGGAAAGTTTGGTTGGGCTTCTGTTTATGTTTGCTGATCAATGCTTAAATGTGAATTAAAAACCAAAATTAAATCTGTTGTGTCTCTTCAGAAGACTTAGATTAAGCTGCTTGGTTCATATGGATTTATTTACTTTAGTTTTGGGTAAATAGACTTTTAATTAAGAGACAGAAATCTTTTTATTAAAAACATGTTCATTTATGTAGATGAATGAAAATCCTATGGTTTTTGGAATGACTTGAGGTTGAGTGAATAATGGCTGAATTAAATTTTTTTGGGTGATCCAACTCTTTAATGCTTGGGTTTACACTTGCTTAATGCTGTTTACACCTGAGGACAAGAATGGTGGACATCACTCATCCATTGTACATTTCCAGGAGCAAGGATTCCATGAAGTGACTTTCATTTACTCAAGTAGCTTAAAGAAACAGTTAATCCTAAGACTTTTAATCTTATGCGGAACACAAAAGTTAAATTTTTTGAGAAATATCCAGGCCATTATTTATTATAATGAGTGGGAGAATGTCCAAAATAACTAAAAGCATCATAAAAATGTAATTAAAAACTCAAACTAATGACTCAAAAGTAATGCATCTAAAGTAATGTGATTTTATTCTCAATGTTTTTATGGTGCTTTTTTTCCATTATTCACAAAAGAATGAGATACTGTATACGGTGGGTGAGAGAGCTCAAACAGAGAGCTCAAACATGCTACAAATTAAGAAAACACATGCAAACAGAAAAACAGTAACAAACTGAGAATACCTTAACATCTTAAATTTGATAACACACACAAATTCTCACAACACATGCAAATACAGAAACATTCTGCAAATAGCAAAAAAAAAACACAACAGAGATTTGTCAGGGGACCCTAAAAAGTGACGAACCCGCCTGCTTCCTGTTTAGAGTCAGTAGTGTTGTCTGAGATCTGTGAGGTGTTTTTCTTTATTTTAAAGTCCTGATCATATGGTTCCTTGTCGTTTGTGCATTTTAGCTCTAATAATTTGAAGAATAGCACAATTAATGTTAAATAAACTGCTGACTCTAAACAGGAAGTAGCCGGGTTCCTCACTTTTTGGGGTCCCCCAATATATATCTGTTGTGGTCTACCCTATTTGCAGTGCGTTTGTGCATTTGCATGTGTTGTGAGAATTTGCCTGTGCTTGTATTGTCAAACTAATGCTGTTTTCTCAATTTGTTAATGTTTTTCTATTTGCAAATGTTTTATTAACTTGCAGAGCGTTTGAGCTCTTTTGGCCACTATAGATACACCTTGAAACATTCATAAAGATTGTTATGGAGATATGTCTACACTGTAAAAAAATCAACAGCTGCCTTTGTGATTCATGGGTGTTTTCTCTTACTAAGCAGATTTAAAGTGACTTTAATCCCAATTTTAAATAGTTTGAAACAATATATTGTACAAGAAAACAAATACATTTATTACAGTATAAATATATATTATTGATATTTATTACAGTATAATGAACTAATATTAATGGAGCATTGTAATTACGTAACTCTCCTTGTTGTGATTGTGATGTAACTGAACCCGCTGTAGGTTTGCACCGGATTTCAGCATTACCTGGCAACCACAAACTCTAAAGGGAAATCCCCCCAGTGTGCATGAACTCAACGACAGTACCTTAATATACACTTATGACATTTGAAAAAGCAGTAAAAACCAGTGCAAAGGGTTTTAAAACCTCTATAGCGATTCCAGAGATCGATCGAAACAGTCACATTAGCTTTATAGCAGTTGTGTGGAGAACAGCACCGGCTGGCTGAATTAAAGGGACGGTTCACTCAAAAAAATGAAAATGTACCCACCATTTAATCAGGTGGTTTTGCTTAATTCTGTTGAACACAAATTAAGATATTTTGAAGAATGTTGGAAACCATTAGCCACTGACGTCCATAGTAGGAAAAAGATATACTACGGAAGTCAATAGATACTGCTTTCCAGCATTCTTCACAATGTCTTTATGTTTGCTAAACAGGGGTAAGAAAGTTACACAGGTTTTTCCAGTGTAAGTAAGGGATCACAAAATGTACATTTCTGGGTGAGCTTTAACATACTACAGTATATGACAAATACATCATAAAAGGCTGTTTATAATTGCATACATCAACTGAATGGTAACAAGTCAAGGCATGCAGCCAGTAGTGGATGTAGTAGCCAGCTTAAATGAGCTGAACGATTGCTGCTGTGTTAGTTGTGCCATAGTTTCATTATACTCCATATGCCTTAAACCGGGTTGTATCACAGCTTTAGAAAGAAATCTTTACAAATGTTGACTATTTTCCAAATAATATATACAGTGTTTTGTATGGATATTATAGTGTGAAAGGCTATATTCAGAGTGGCAACTACTGTCATTGTACAGTGAACCTGACATGAATATGGTTTGAATATGGAATTTGTAATATTATTGCTTACAAAGTGACAATAGTTGGCTGTGGTTTTCAAAGCGAACTAACATGTGTTTACATGTATTTAGTGAAACATCAACAAGTGCTTTTGAGAGTAATAGCTTTTATAATGATATATTTTAGCATGACCGGTACTTGTACAGTGAGATATTTATCAAATTCAAGTGCTATGCTATATTTGTCACAAGGAGAGACTCTGTGTTTTCAGTGAAGTAAACTGCTGTACTGTATATACAGTATTACTGGATGCCTTTATCAAGTGCAATGTTTATAGGATAGTTTACACCATAAACTGTCACCATTTACTTTTGAAACCTTTGTGAGTTTCTTTTTTCCATTGAACATAAAATACATTTTGAAGATGGTTGGAAACCAGTACACTGCAAAAATGTTTTTCTTGCTTAGACTTTGTGTCTTGTTTCAGAATCAGAATAAGAATCAGAAAGAGCTTTATTGCCAGGTATGTTCACACATACGGGGAATTTGTTTTCGTGACAGAAGCTTCTACAGTGCAACAGAATGACAGAGACAAGACAGAACACAGATAATAAATATATTTAAAAATAGAAGTAAATAGTGAATGCTAATGTACAAGTTGACAAGTACAGGTATAATACTATACACAGCGTTATATGTGCAGCTGTTATGTGCAAATTGGCATGTAAAGTATGCTGTTAAATGTTTCTAGTCCAAATATCAAAACATTCTGAAATCAAGAAGCATTTTCTAGACAAGCAAAAACAATTGTCTTGTTTTAAGAAATAATAGGCCAAAATTAAATGAGTTTTTCCTTAAAACAAGCAAAATAATCTGCCAATGGGGTAAGCAATATAATCTTGCTTTTCCTTTTGACATAAGTTTATTTTTCTTACCCCTTTGGCATATTATTTAGGTTTTTTTAGGGGAAAACTCACTTCATTTTTACATAATATTTCTTAAAACAAGACAGTATGTTTTGCTTGTCTATAAAATGCTTCTTAATTTCCAGAATTTTTAGATATTTGGACTAAAAACTAGACAAAAAGGCAGTTGCTTTGGCAGTGTACCCATTGACTTCTATAGGGAGTCTATGGAAGTCAATGGATACTGGTTTTCAACATTCTTCACAATATCTTCTTTTATGTGTAACATAACTGAAACAACATGAAACTCATAAACGTTTGAAACAAATTATGATTTTTGGGTAACTATCACTTAACTTATGCGCAAAACCTTTATGAAAATTAACCAATATATTATAGTGTAATAAACATGTTTTGACCAATTGACTACTGTGTGCGTAACCGCAGTTTTACATCAAATGCAATGGTTAAACTATGTGAAATGTATCAGATTTTGTAGTTACCCTGGTTTTTATTTGCTGTAAGCATATGGTTAATTTTCGTAAAGGAACGTTGGTAAGGAGAATTGAATTTCAGGTACAGAAATTGCATACAGTTGGTTTCTGTTTTACATTAGGAGATCTGATATACAAATTGTAATACTGTTTGGATGAAATGCCTGTATAAACATCATGTGTGCCTACACGTTTATATGACTGTACTACGCAACAAAAAATAAATAATATTATGCATTTGATCGCATATTGTATGACTTTATACTTACGGGTTAAGAATTAAGCTAGAAAACGAATATAACGTTTTCATATTTGAAAGGTTGCAGTAGATATTACTGCTTGCTTTCTGTGCAAACAATTACGTAAAGGTCATTCTGCCAGATGGCTAGTTTGTTTGTTTGCTTATTCAAACTGGAGATGAATGGTTTGACTCAGTGCTGGTGCGTGGGAGAAAGGTGGAGGAAGAATTTCTGCGGTATTTATGACATGTCAGAGTAATAAAGCCTGCGAGGCTCATTACAGCCATGTCAAGTGGTCTGCAGTATAATAGAGCACCTGCCAGCACTTAACCAGCATCTCGCCGCCAGTGCCATTAATCTGAGCATTAATCAGTAGCTTCACTGTAAGCGCAGTTTTTACAAACTATCCCTGCTGCTTATAGTGTAGGTTGCAACATAGGCTCATTCTGAAAACGTAGCCTTATATACATTTATAGAGATCGCAAATTATGTAGCCAGAAGCATGTATGGCTGCATTTCGTCTTTAAAACGGACCCTACAGTGCGGTATGATGCCATTTCTTTTCACGTTTACCAACTGACCGCTTACCTCCATATAAATGGCTTTCCCACTGTTACCAGTTTGTTTAGTAGCTTGCCATGTACATTGGGAGACTTGAGACGCAGAGAGGAGTTGACCATGACGACAGGGCTCAAGTTCGGCGAAGACCTGTTCCAGAAAGCAGGTGAGACAAAAACAGAAGCCAAAAAGTAAAATAAACAAGTAAATAACAGAGTGAGAATGTGGTCAAATATGGAAACGTGGTAAAAATCAGGCGAGGGCTTTTCTTTTTCTGGATTGCTTTTTAAAACGGCTGGTTGAGTTTAGGAAGGCGGTGGCTGAGTCAATCTGTGATTTTGAAAACACTATTGGTTGGATTTAGGGAAGGTGGGTCAGTTGATCGATCAACCAGTCAGTTAGTCAGTTGACAGTGGCCTTTGGTGGATTTACGCAGGAACAGCAGGAGCGACTATGTTAGTCTTTTTCTCCTTATCCTGAGGAGAAATCTTTGATCCAACCCATATCCCGAGCAGATGGCTGTCATGGTCATCGATGAATCAAAAGCGTGAGATTGGTTCCTGCAAAGACACCAACAAGAGATGAATTTTCTGCATTGATCCCGTGGGCTAGCCTGAACACCCGCCGGTGACCTACTCAGACCTGCAGATTCTCCACAACAAACGTCCATCATTTTCAAGCCTCCAATCTCAAGACCGCCGCTCTACACAAGACTTTGTCCAGAGGAGAAATGGCCATGCCCAGCTGAGTCTGGTTTCTCTTGAGTTTTTTTTTTCTTCACTTCAGTCAATTGGTGAAGTTTTGGTTCCTTGCCACTGCCGCCTCTGGCTTGAGACTGTTGGAGCAGCAACATGCTGTAGGTAAAGTCAGTGGCTTCAGTAGTCATTCATTCATTTTCTTTTCGGCTTAGTCCCTTTATTAATCTGGGGTCGCCACAGCAGAATGAACTGCCAACTTATCCAGCATATGTTTTTACGCAGCGGATGCCCTTCCAGCTGCAACTCATCACTGGGAAACATCCACACACATACACTACAGACAATTTTAGCCTACCCAATTCACCTATGCGCGCATGTCTTTGGACTTGTGGGGGAAACCGGAGCACCCGGAGGAAACCCACGCCAACACGGGGAGAACATGAAAACTCCACACAGAAATGCCAACTGTCCTGCCGAGGCTTGAACCAGCGACCTTCTTGCTGTGAGGCGATCGTGCTACCCACTTCGCCACCGGAAGGCCGGCTTCAGTAGTGTCATTTACATTACACTGAACTGGACTAAACCAAAGCCCCTTTAAGGCAAGTCATCTTTGAAATGCTGCTCAGTTTGCCAAGCTTACAATTTAATTTCATATTTGGAATCACCAATAAAATTAGACGACGGTCTCTTAAGTTTTGTTTATAAACGTTTGAATCGCACAAAATCTGCATTTTCCAGGTTGTCCAATCTAATGGACATGTGCTCTTGAAGGGAATGAGATCACGACGCCAGCCTCCTTTATGGCTGTTTATGTTTGCATGTTACACATCCTCTGAATAATGCCCTGTACGATCGCGCTGGTCTTCTGAAGAAACTTCCAATTTGGTCTTCATGGCAAATCTGGCACAATATACATTATAAGTGCTATAGAAATAAAGATGAATTAAATTTAATTGAAAAGATGACATCCACTAAACAATGTTCAATCACTCACTCACTACTGCTCATTGAAAATGCATGCTTCAGCCTACGTGTTTGTGAAACCAAGAAAATGCACTTCAGTAAATAAAAAATACCACAAAACAACTTACATGTTTATGATTTGTAGTCGAATACTTTTGCCTCCTTATCTATCTCCATATTGACAACACTTCCGCCGTGGTCATTTTACATTTTACTAAAGAGATAAAAGCAACGTAAAAACAAAATGTAGCCTAACTAACATATTTCAGATATTTCATTTTCTTAAATGTAGACAGCACCCTCTAGTGGATTTGTCATCTGAAACGTGCAACGAAACGCACCCAGAGCAACATATCTTAAGTTGCCACAAAATGTACAGTAGGCTGAGGCAGGTATTTCCAATGAGCCTGGGTTGTGTTTCTCCAAGGAAGAGTGTGTGTAAATAGAGCACCACTGAATACATGATGACGCACAGATGGTGTTTAATTGCACCTCATCACAGGAACCATAAATCTTCCATTACATCAACTCACCAATGAAGCTGTGCATGCATGAGGCCACTCTAGTGTTTACTTTTAGATGTAAGCCCAGGCTCAGTGCTGCCCTCACAATATTATTGGATTATTATTAGAAATATGAGTTTTCTAGTTAGAAATTGGGAAATGAACATTCAATGAAGTTGAATGACTAATGGGAAACTCAAAGATAATTTTGATGTGTTTATTTTTGTGGCAACATTTGGTTTTGTTATTCAAATAAAGCTATACATATTTATGTTTAATAAACTGTGAAATTAGAATATGACTCCACAGTCCAAAGACGTGCTATAGGTGAATTGGATGAACTAAATTGCATGTAGTCTAATGTGTATGCAAGAGTGTATGGGTAAAACATGCCAGAATAGTTGGCGGTTTATTCCGCTGTGGCGACCCTGATAAATAAGAGACTAAGCCAAAGAAAAATATATGAATGAATGAATAAGTCAAAATAATGCAAAATGCTTAAATGTGATAGGGAACATTTTATTGTTACTAATTGTTGTTTATCTTATTGTTAAACGTTTTTAACCACTAACAGAGTTGACATTTTCACCATTTTGTGCTTTAGCTTAAAATGCTAAACCAGATACCGCATGGCATGTCTAAAGCAGAATTGTAGGTATTTTCATCATATTATTGTTTTTTTAAGAGTGAATGAGACATTCACTGAAATATCACAATAACAGAGTTCACATATAATTACAGTTTTTCTCAATTTCTCAGATCAGAATTGAAATTTGCAAAACATTCATTTTCATTTCGAGTTAGTCCATTTATTACTCTGGGGTCGCCACAGCGGAATGAACTGCCAACTTATCCAGCATATGTTTTACACAGCGGATGCCCTTCCAGCTGCAACCCATCACCGGGAAACATCCACACACACCCATTCACACACATACACTACGGACAATTTAGCCTACCCAATTCACCTGTACCGTATGTCTTTGGACTTGTGGGGGAAACCGGAGCACCCGGATGAAACCCACGCCAACACGGGGAGAACATGCAAACTTCACACAGAAATGCCAACTGACCCAGCCCAGGCTCGAACCAGCGACCTTCTTGCTGTGAGGCGAATGTGCTACTCACTGCGCCACCGTGAGGCATTTGCAAAACAGTAAGGGCAATTCTCAAAACAGCGCATACAAATAGCAAAACACCATGGATTACCTGCAAAAGCCAGTCTCCTTGCTCAAAATCCTTAGTTTATCTCTCAAAACTACATTTCTGTGTCAATGAATGTGTCAATGCCGTCAGAATGACAAGTCCTCGTGTCCGGATAAGACAGTCAAATTACTTAGTCATGTTGTCAATATAACAGTGTACTCTGGAGGGGTCTTCTGATGTAAACTATGGCTAATTCTTTCTTTTTTGTTGTTGTTTGTAGTGTAATTTGTTGACAGATCATATCATTGTGATGCAGAAAGGAAAAGACAGCACTGCATTGCACAATGAAAAAAACAAAAACAAAAACAAAATAAAATGTGAACAAATGACAATCTCCTATGAGGTGCACCTTCATTAGAAAAAGTCAAGATTCACCTGTGAGAAATTTACCAATTCTAGACATTCATTCATTCATTTATTTTCTTTTCAGCTTTATTTATCCCCTTTATTAATCTGGGGTCGCCACAGCGGAATGAACCGCCAATTTATCCAGCATATGTTTTACGCAGCGGATGCTCTTCCAGCTGCAACCCATCACTGGGAAACATCCACACACAGAAATGCCAACTGACCCAGCTGAGGCTCGAACCAGCGACCTTCTTGCTGTGAGGCAATCGTGCTATCCACTGCGCCACCGTGCTGCCCCAATTCTAAACAGATTTAGAAAAAAGTCAAATGAAAATGTATAGAAAAATGCTTTATGACAAAATATTAGGACAAATCGTTCAGCCATTTTGCATTTAAAGACTTATGCCATGAACAAACGATTAAATGTTGTGGGGGCTGAGACTATTCAACAGAGAACAAAATAATAAATTTTGATCAACATGACATAATAAGCAACTGAAAATGTAGGAAACAACAGAGAATTGCTCTTTTAAACTTTTAAAATGTTTATTTCACATAAAAGTATTAAAGTATTTTGAAATATTTCTTTAAAAAAAAAAACATGGAGAGTTTTTTTTGTGAATAATAAAATAATATATAATATATTCTGTATCGTCTGCCAGCAGAGTGAGTACAAAGAATGAAGTTTGCATGCATACCACTTACTAGCTGATATATGAGTACACCCCTCACAAACCTCTTATTTAAATCAATATTTTCTATAGGATGCTTTACAATATTATATTTGTGCATATGCCTTAGTTTAGTCATATACATTAGTTCATTCATTCATTCATTTTCATTTCGGCTTAGTCCCTTTATTAATCTGGGGTCGCCACAGCGGAATGAACCGCCTACTTATCCAGCATATGTTTTACGCAGCGGATGCCCTTCCAGCTGCAACCCATCACTGGGAAACATCCATACAGACCAATTCACACACATACACTACGAACAATTTAGCTTACCCAATTCACCTGTACCGCATGTCTTTGGACTTGTGGGGGAAACCGGAGCACCCGGAGGAAACCCACGCCAACACGGGGAGAACATGCAAACTCCACACAGAAACGCCAACTGACCCAGCCGAGGCTCGAACCAGCGACCTTCTTGCTGTGAGGCGAACGTGCTATCCACTGTGCCACCGTGAGGGCTATACATTAGTTGTGCATACATTAGTTTGTGAACTGATTGTTTTCTAAACATCTGTTGAGGAATGAAATAACATAAAACAATGTTCCAAACCTTGTTGAACAATCGCTTTTTTTTACGGTTGTCAAACATTCTTCAAAATATTTTAGCTTTTTGTTTAACAGAAAAAAAGTTCAACTCACAATGCTTTGGAAACATTCATTAATTTTCCTTCGGCTTTATTCATCAGATGTCGCCACAACAGAATGAACCACCAACTTATACAGCATATATTTTACACAGTAGATGCCCTTCCAGCTGCAACCCAGTACTGGGAAACACCCAGAGTGCGAATTACAGGGGGGTTGGGGGGGGGGGGGATTGACCCCCCTAATTAATGCTTGATCCCCCTTGAAGGATGTCAAAACAACATGTATGGTTTGCTCTGATCTGTATCTTAAATAATATTTATAATTAAAATAAAAGATAATATAAATATACATTTGACCACCCCTATAATAGTTCATACCATTGTGAACGCAAAATCGTGCCAGTCTATGTGAAAGAAAAAAACCACTACAACCAGCGACCTTTTTTGCTGTGAGGCGACAGTGCTAACCACTGAGCCACCGCGTCTCTGTGCCATATATTATAAAAAGGAAAAAAAACAGATGCGTGTCTGTGCCAATTTCTGCGCACATCCCTGGTTCACGGTGGTTAATCAATCCACTTCTTTGTGTCTGTGAGGTTAAATCGCTTGTGGGCGCCCCCTGGCGACTGGATGCAGTATAGGTCATAAACTTCTAATAATTGTTTACTCAAATATATATTAATTCCCAGGTTAACCAGGTTGCATTTCCCGAATTTTCATTGCCAATCTTGAGCCAATTGTAATCTTTTGTTTTGGTTCAGTTTGGAATTTTCCCAACCAACGCACAGCCCGGGGGATCAGAGTGAGTGTATACTAAAATATGGTTTCTATCATATTCTGTTGTTTGACATAGTGTCATGACTTTGTGTTTGCGGTAGGGTATGGGGTTTTAGTGGTTTGAAGTTTGAACATATATTAATTTTAGTAGTATATTAGTTTTGTAAGTCTACTGTTGTGATATAACAATAATAATAATAATAATAATAATAGTTGTTGTTGTTGTTGTTGCTATTGATTATTTTTTTATAATTTTTAAATATATATATATTTAAATATTTTTAGATATTTAAATATTTTTTTAATCAATGTGTACTGACGGCGTGCTGTTACCTCACAGCAAGAAGGTCGCTGGTTCGAGCCTCGGCTGGGCATTTCTGTGCATGTTCTCTCCGTGTTTGTGTGGATTTCCTCTGGGTGCTGGGTTTCCCCCACAATCCTGATTAATAAAGTGACTAAGCCGAAAATGAATGAATAATATAATTAATGAAATTATTAATAATAATGACTATAATAATAATAACAAAAATATTACAGTTTTTCTTGATTGCTAAAACACAAGTTCTGAACCCTTGCTCCATTTTCTTACGCCATTAAACACAAAACCTCATCTTCAAGCACTATTAACAAAACCTCTGACTTCTTATGAAAAATGAAACTTTTGCCTCAACAGTTATACCTGTGTTCAAAATCAAGCACTGCTCTCAAATAATAAACAAACTGATCAAAATGATATGCACTATCAAGCAGCATACAATGCTGTAGTTGGAAACGTGATCAACTTGCTTCTTGTCTTTGGGCTGAGTCAGGTCAGAACACTTCGTCAACATCACACGCAACGCAATATTGTCCCTCCTAAAGCAACGGGGGAAGAAGCCTCTTGTGTGTCATATACAGCCCTGACATGATTCCTCGCCTATATCACCACATGCTAAATCCATGACTTGCAGCAGATCTACTCTGGTGTAGGGTTGTCTATCATACACTTTCTATAAAACTACTCAGTCGGATTCAGAGAAGGCGAGTATGGAGGGAGGTACAAGTTCATAAACTGCCCATTGCACTCATCCTCTCACATTGTTTCTTCTAACCATGCTTACACACTCTAATTCCCACCTTCAACAAGCTGTTTGTTTATATCTGTTGTGTCACATCATCAGAAAAACGTGACATCAATTTCAGTAGTTGTGTATAATCAAAGACATCTATTTCTTTTTGAATGTTGCTACTTGTGTTTACTAGTATGGATGACAAGTGCATTAGAGTGCAGAACGTGTTTTGAGAACGAGAACGTGTTGAGAGTGTTTTACCATGTGAAATGGTTTAAGCTATAATGGTTTAAGGTATTGACAACAGACTGCACAATTAGCTAAATGAGGTCAGGCAACTGAGAACTTAGTTCAGCCAATTGGTTTTAGTGTTTTAGCAATTGAGAGAAACTGTAATACTACTACTACTACTACTACTACAATAATAATAATAATAATAATAATAATAATAATAATAATAATAATAATAATAATAAT
>CAIGQW010001968.1:1148273-1179907 GCA_903798125.1 Danio choprae
CATATGTGTGTGTGTGTGTGTGTGTGTGTGTGTGTGTGTGTGTGTGTGTGTGTGTGTGTGGCCGTGTAAATACGTGTTGCGTTTTGATTGGTTGAGTTTGGAAAAGGAAAACAAGTAGCTTCCTTAGTGTGTAGTGTTTTAAAAAAGTGTTTTCAAGGGTGAGAAACAGCTTCTGGTTTTGGAGATTTGCATTTTGAGTGAGATGTTTCAGAAACTGTGTGACATGAAAAGATTTTGTGTGTAAGCAGTTGGAAAAACTGAAATGTGATTTGGGTGATGATGTTGAATGTATTTGTGGTACTTGTTCCCTTTTATGTGATATATGTGATGATGTTGTATATAATTGATTGGTGAAGCCAAACACAAATTTCCACCTGTGGACACTAAATAGTCTAAGTCAAAATTTACTTTAATATCTGGACTTGCTGCATCCCAGACACCAAGATATGAATGATTTATAAGGTGAATCATTATCTTACTCGCAACACTTTGTGAGTTTAAATTAGTTTGTTGATCGCTTTAGTGTTTGGAACCAGAAACTGTGCAACATTATGTCAAACTTAAAGGGATAGTTCACAAAAATGAAAACTTTTCCATCATTTATTCACCCTTCACTTACTCTAAACACGTTGAGTTTCTTTCTTCTGTTAAACACAAAGGAATATATGTGGAAGAATTTTGGAAAACAGTATCCAGTGACTTCCATGGTAGTTTGTTTTCCTACTATGGAAGTCAATGGCTACAGATTACCAACATTCTCTGAAATATCTTCTTTTGTGTTCAACAGAAGAAAAAAACTCTTGAGTGAAACCACTTGAGCTTGAGTAAATGGTAGGAGCATTTTCATTATTGGGTGAACTATCCCTTTAACTAATGGATGGGTGGTGTGTGGTGATTGTACATATCGGGTGTACTTAATTGATTACGTTACACAAGTATGCCCATGTAAGTTACATAAGTGTCCACTACTGGTGGAACATCTGAATGGTTTAAATGGAATGCCCTAAACTCAGTCACTTGCTTAACTTGCAGTGTAAAGGAATCATTTGGTTTGATTGTGAGACATCAAGTCGTTTTCAAATTAAGGGAATCACTTGTCACCCCCAACTGGCAGTTCTAGTATCATATTTATTAGGGATGCACTAAATTTTCATTTGAGCACTTGGGAACTACACTGTTGACGTCAGAATTGCAAATTGGTGCTAGAGTTGCAGACTCGCTCCTTCTGTCAAAATCAAGGGGTCAAGGAGGGTATGTCCATGTTAGCTTCCCATAATCACTTGATAAAGTGGAATGCACTTTAAAATGGAGGTGGGGATTCCCCCTAGGGGAACTGCTTAGGGAAATTTGTGAGTTTAAAAGTGGAGTGGAACGCAGCCATACTCAGTCTGTGCTGCACATGGTGGTCGGTGATATAAAAACCTGACATGATTGTAAAATGCTTTGAGTACACAGCAGTAAATAGTAAAAAGGTTATAAAAGGGATCTAGATATTAAAACAGTTCTGTTTTAAGTGTGCAAATTCTTACTAAATCTTAATGTTGCCTTTTTCCTTTAAAACTGAACAAAGATTTTGTACAAAAAAACCCATAATAAGATATGCATCTAATGCATTTAAACCTCTTCTCTTTTTTATACAGAATGCATCTCTCCATATAATTTTCAAAGGCACACCGTGATGGACGCTGTGGTTCATGGGGAGGATTTTGCAGAGAAGGGAGAAACGGACTCTTTCTGTAAAGAACATATACTGTCAGAGTCTGAAGATGAGAAAGAGACAGAGGCTCCAAACATGGAGAAAGAAAATGGATCCATAAGTAATGAAGATTTCTTTGAAGACAAACAGATGAGGGACAGACAAATGCCAATCTCAGAATCAGTGAGCAGAGATCCGGGGTTAAAAATAACTCATTCGCTGACCTTCGATAATTTTGGACTGACTTCTCCCAGAGTTGTGTTTGAACGATGCCATGAGGCTCCTCTTGGAGGAACAGTTAGCAGTGTAATAGCTGTTACAACCACTGAGGTTAAGTGCATGGGCCCAAACATGAGGCTTGAGATCAGTGAAGTAGTGACGTCAGATGATTCAAACTTCAAGACAACCGTTACCCTTCAAAACGACAGAGGAGAAGAGACTCATTTTACAAGCCGAATGGAGAAACATCAGAATTGCAAAAATCCCCAAATCTACTCATGGACTCAACATGGAGCACATTACCAGCAAAATGTCAGCTATAAGATTAGCATCGCAGAGCTAAATGCGGAGTCGTCATGTGCTTCCAAGAGCCAGAGCTCATGGGATGATCCTGAAGAAGTGGCTTGCCGTAAAAGCTGCTGTAAAAATAACTTTCATTGGGGTGGCCAAACTGACACTGATTTCACACTGGTTGATGGATCTTCCCGATGTTCATCGCTCTCTGATTTATGGCAACGTCAGAAACAGCCATCACTGCCTACCAGCCTTAGTAATGAGGCATTATGGGATATCCCTCCGCCTGAAGAATTTGCTGATGGGAGCAGTGCAATGGATGTTCTTGCAGAAAATGTTGCTTCGTGTCAGATCAGTCCCAGAGAAAAATTCAACAATCAAGACAACATTAATTGTACACAGACAGCATCTGAGGTCACCTTATGCAAAGAGTTTATACGTCAGAATACACTGGATGAGAATAATGAGCCAAGCTACTGTGTAAGCCCTCAGGAACATTTATTCATGAGTCCCAGAGTTTCAATAAATAGATCATCTTTCACTAAAAACTTCATCAACAATCATGAAAGGAAAACGCGCTTGCGCAACAACAGCATTGCCATCCTAGAAACCCAAACACATCCTGCAGGCTACATGGACATACCTCCCAAAAGACGAAAGACTTTCCCAGGGGTATCGTATCTTATGAGCCAAGCCAGAGACAGCATTCCCTCATACAGAGAGTCTTTTTCTTCTGGCACGCTGTCTTCGTTCTTTATGCAGTCGCTTCCCTGCCAAGCAGAGAAGATGGGCAGATTCTTTGCAGAAGATGAAAGACTTCGTCCAGTTGGGAGTCGCAAATCCTCCAGTAGCAGTAGCTACAGGCCAAGCTCAAGCTCTACAACTGGTCCGGACTCTTTTGGTCCAAAATGTAAGGCTTATAGCACAATCAAAAACCCATTTTATCCATCCAGGTCAGATGAGAGTCCAGAAGAAGTCTTCTTTAGAGGTGAACAGTATCATGAGCAAGAACAGCTAGACGAGATGATGGCACCCAGTTCAGAAGCTGATGTTGGTATGATGTTTGCTGATCTAGAGAGCACCTCGGGGGGACAAGCTGAACTGAATGAAGTCAGTGAGAGTGGATTTGATGAGGAGATGGTGGAGCTGGAAGAGTCTATTTCTCCAGGCAACACCATGGACAGTCATCAAATGGAGCTTCTTATTCATGTCATCCCACCTTCACTGAGCAACTCTGAAGAAAAAATCAACGAAGGAGTACACTACAGTCTCAAACACAACACATTTGATGGAGATGAGACTGACGGCTCAATGAGAAGAGCGTCAGTGATGACAATAATCACTGGGGATAATGAGCAGAGATTTCTCCAAGGCAACTACATCTTCTCACTCGATGGGGATGTTTCACCGGATGCTTTGAGCCCAGTAAGTGAGTCTCCAACTGGGTCTCCCATAGATGACCTCGGCAGCATTAGAGAAGTGGTAGAAGATCTCCAGGATTTCTCCCAGCAGCCAAATGCAACCCTGGATAAAATAAACAGAGATGTCTGTAGAACACCAAAAGTATATAAAAATGATTTGTCTGAACGGCCAAATGCCTCGAAAAGTAAGTACTGAAACGTATGATATTTTCTTAAAGGTGGTAAGGGATTGAGGTTAAGGGCTTAGGAGTTAAGGTTATGGGTTAAGGTTAAGGTTAGGTTTGTTTGGGATTAGGGACAGGGTCACTGGTTGGTCACAACCAAAAAAGATCTGTCCTGTTAAAGAGAAAATGAGTGATTTTCCATTTAACATATTGTAGTGGATTGATAGTGATAGGAAACCTCTAACATATCTGTCCACAAACTGGTGTGAAATCATGAAACTAGGCTTAGTTTAAATGGGCTATAGGCAGAATTCCCAAATCCCTGTTATTAGTGACACTGGTGGCCGTTAACTGAACTGCAGCCTGCAACTTATTGCTTTGGCTCAAACTCTTTTGCACACAACATATTGTACAAAAAAGCAATGATCTAATGTCCAGATATACCCACGGTAAAGTTAATTTTTTTTCTTTGGTTAAAAAGAAATGGGAAATTCATTGTAGAGATGTAGAGAGTTGAAAATCTTGGCGTGTATTGTGATGCCAAAACACACCATGCAAGCATAACAGTGAAATAAAGGATTTTTGTGGTCTTCTTAATCTTCTTAAAATGTATGCAGCATAAGAGTGGGTTTAAGATGAATATTTAAATATGTGCTGCATACTTTTCTCTCAATAACAAAATAGACACACAACAAAAAATTATGCGATATCGATATGTTTGGCCAGGTTTGTTCAGGTAGTTATCAAAATAAAGAATATTTAGGAATTGGAACATACATTAAAAATGTTATAAATGTAAAAACAAAATATCATAATAAATTTAACAGGCTGATATGTCTAATGTAAATTTGTGATTTTAAAGCTTAAAACCAAGTGAAAACCACTATTGTGTAAGTGTTTTGTTGGCATTGGCTTTACAGTGTTGTATTAATCAAGCCTTTTCATCTTTCTTTACTTTGTCACATTGTAGATACTTTAGAAGTCAAAGAGCACCTAAAGCCTCCAACAGATTCAATTCATAAAGATTCAGAGGATCATTCAGACCACTGGGCAAAGAGACGTAAACTTTTTAAGGAGAGCAAACAGCGTAGTTCTGCAGGAGGAAGTTCAATAACCAGCAATATCACAGAGGAATCAGGTAATCACTTACATGTATGCTCATTTAAGGATTAGTTCATCCAAAAATGTTCTGTCATTAATTACTTTCATGTTGTTTCACTCCACCTGAGACATTCGTTCATCATCAGAACACAAATGAAGATATTTTAGATGAAATCTGAGAGCTCTCTTATCCTCCATAGACAGACAAAACAAAAAGATTGTCAAAACCTTCCATGTGACTTCATTGTTTTGGCTGTAATCACACAAAGCTCCATGAACAATTTTGTGCCGCAAAAAACTGTAAATATGACTTTGTTTGCTTTTTTCTTCTCTTCTACATCAGGTCAGAGTGGGCATTTACTAGCGGCAGTAAAATATATTGCCATTAGAGTCAGCATCGCAACACGCAAGTATTGTATTGCCCATAGTACTGCAAATGCGAAACCTGATCTGACACAAGAGAAATTGGCGAACAAAGTTATTTTTTACATTTTTTGGCATTAAAGAAAATTCAGAGAGCTTTGAAGGATTATAGTTGAAGTACTAAAGTCACATGGAATGTTTTGACAATGTTTTTGATTCCTTTTCTGAACTTTGAATGTATTAGGACTAGGGCTGGGCTGATAAAACGATTTTGGTATTTATTGACCGAACACCATTGTCAATAACAATAAAAAAAAAAGTTCGGCATGAATTTTCGGTATGAATCGCTATAGTTTAATAAAATGTGTTTGCTGAGCGAGCGCCTTAGAAGGAATACTAATAAGCTTATGGTTATTTACAATTGAGGCGCATGACTTGCGCACACAAGTAGGGAACGACGCACACATGCTCACGTGATGCACTCGCGTTTTCCAGGCACACCTAGTTGAAAACATTGAAACTTTCCAGAATGCCGTGTGCGCACCCCATATTATGTAAGTAGAACTAATGGCAGACTAATTACCTCAGACGACCAAAGAATCCAAACACTAATTCTCTTCATAAATAAAAACTTATATTGGAACCACAGCAATGGTCCTCTGAGAAAACGGTTGATGGTCGCCTAGTTTCGAGAGACGCCATAAGAGCGCAAGTCCAAAGCGCATTGAAATTATGAAAGAAACCATGCGCCACACACTTTTCAAAAAAGGATGCAAGGATGTCGCCAGAGTGGCTTTTTGGTTTCTTTTCTTGTATATCCCAGCCACTAGCACTCCATATGAACGTTTTTTAGCATAGGGGTAATGTAGTCATTTAACTTCACAATTTGTAATGTTGCAATATGTATTTGATTAATGATGGTTGGTTCCTTTACTTAAATGCTCAGATTTGATTATCATAATTTGTTTTGTTTACAGAGATGTTTACTGTATCATTATTGACATCTTACAGATGCTGATCTACCTTTAAGTTTGCTTTGATTGTTCAGCATTTGCACTTTACTTGGGACCATTGCTGTCTATGGAAGACAAGGGAGCTCTCAGATCTAACATATCTTAATTTGTGTTCCAATGATAAACGAATATCTCAGGGAATTGAAACAACATGAGGGTGTGTAATTAATAACAGAATCTTATTTGTTTGGGGTGAACTAATCCTTTAAATTCTATTTAAATTAATAAAACAAATACATGAAGTAGACACTTAAAAATATTAAAATATATTTAACAAAAAAAAAATCAATATTGTTTTGAATATTGTTTTCTGTTTGTTTCGTCATTAAGACACAATGAACTCTGAGGACACTCGTTCAGTGGACATGTCAATGCGAGATATTGAGGACAGAGGATTTTACACTGAAACATTTCACTCAGTGTCATGGATATACCACGGGGAAGACGTCACCCAGAACGACAGTCCACACTGCCTCAGAAGCTGTGCTCGACCAGCAGCAAGTGAGTCCTTAGCAGTCTAATATAAAAATAGGCTATAACTGGCTATTTATGATTTACAGTGTTTAAAGATGCATTGCTTTATATATTTCAGTTCGTGAGCGGACAGTAAAAATCTGCAAAGGTGTGGGCGAGTATCCCTGGGGCTTCAGAATTCAGTTCTCCAAACCCATAGTGGTTACTGAGGTGGATACAAGTAAGTCATAAAGATTACGTATCTAAAATCTAATGCACAAAATTAAATATGTGTGTAAAAGCTATTAGAAATTCACTGAGGAATATATTTAGTGGTAGCGCTTCATTCTTGCTTTGGGTCACGGCACCAGTTTAACTTCTCTGCATCTGCTTGACCTGTTCTGAGTGGGATTCTTACCCATACCTGCCAACACTCCCTTTTTCCCCATTCCCCATGTTACTCAGACAACCACAACTAGACCCCCCCCCCCCCCCCACCACCAAACCCAGAAGGGAGTAAGGTTTACCTGCCCAGCTTCGACTAGATGGCCCCTACTCAAAGTCTAAACCATTTTCACAACAAAAGTAGCCCAATCCCTAAACTCAAAATTTGCCATTTTCATATTTAAAAATAAATATTTTACATCCCTGGATGCATTATACAGTTTCTTTTTTTAATCACTGTATATTGGTCAAATCCTTCAACTGATTGTGGTGATGATTTTTAGAACTGTTTGAATACACATTTTACATCACTGAATGCATTAAACACATTTTCTTTTTTTAAATGTATTTTATTAGTAATTGTAAAGATTTCATTAAATATGCTGGTAAATATAGTAGTCTACATGGAATATGTCAAAACTTTAACCTGTGGAATAACAAAAATACCCACAGACACAGATCAAAAGCAGTCCAATTCCAAAATAAATTTGGATATTTAATAATTAGATAGGGCCTAGCACGTTCGCCTCACAGCAAGAAGGTCGCTGATCGCTGGTTCGAGCCTCGGCTGGGTCAGTTGGCGTTTCTGTGTGGAGTTTGCATGTTCTCCCTGTGTTGGCGTGGGTTTCCTCCGGGTGCTCCGGTTTCCCCCACAAGTCCAAAGACATGCAGTATAGGTGAATTGGGTAAGCTAAATTGTCCGTAGTGTATGAGTGTGAATGTTTCCCAGAGATGGGTTGCAGCTGGAAGGGCATCCGCTGCGTAAAACATATGCTGGATAAGTTGGCGGTTCATTCCGCTGTGGCGACCCCAGATTAATAAAGGGACTAAGCCGAAATGAAAATGAATGAATGAATAATTAGATATTAAACTTGTCCATTTCACTGGGAGTGGAGCACACTTTTCTGCACCTCTGAATGTCTGTGGTATTTAAATGTTTCAGTCGTCTCACGTCTGGTTTGGACAGCGAAATAGTTTGTTGCTGTGTCACATCACAAGTTGTTAGGACACAGTATTGCTATTTGTTTCTATTAGATGACCCTTGTTTCATAAGGATTTCCTAAGTGTAGGGTCGCTTCAAGTATATTGTGACATATAGAATTCTCGGGATGACTTCTATGTTGTCCTGGGTAAAGGAATTACTTTTAGCATTGAATAATTTGGTGAAATACAAATGGATGAGATCTAAAACTAGGAACAACAAATTGTTTACTTTCATGCTAAAAACATCATTCAGATTTTTTATAATTTATCATTCCCACTGTAATAACATTACTCATATCTATGTCTAATGCCTCATTCACACTAGCAGCGACTTTGTAGCTGCCTGTCGCTCTGGGTGGTGGCCTGCTTCAAGCACAGGTCTGTGTAGGTCTATACAGCATGAATACAACCGGCCTCTGAGCGAGCTGAGAGAGGATCACGTGAGAGAGAGCTCTACTGGTGTCGCTCAAGAAAGTTGCTCTTCATTTGCATAAAGTTGAAGGATTCTCAACTTTGTCGCATCGCTCGACACGCCCACCTGGTCGCCAGAAGCCGCTCGCTCTGCGTTGAAATGAACGGTCGCTTGATGCTTTGCCACTGCGAGTCACTCGTAGTGTAAATGGGGCTTCAAACCTGTATCAACCTGAGACTATAGACAATAAAAGAATTCAAACCTTTTAGTCTTGAATCTATATCATGGGTCTCAAACTCGATTCCTGGAGGGTTGGCGCTCTGCACATTTTTGCTCCAACCCTAATCAAACACAGCTGATCCAACTAATCAAAGTGTTTAAGACTACTAAAGACTATTAAGCAGGTGTGAGTTGGAGGTGGTTGGAGCTAAAATCTGCAGAGCTATGGCCCTCCAGGAATTGAGTTTGAGACCATTGGTCTATATGAAGATATGTTCATGTCATGAACTGTTTTGTTCAAAACATTGAGATCACAAATGTAGTAGGATACTGATGTTATTGTGCTCTGCTTCAGATGGACCAGCAGAGGAAGCAGGGCTGCAGGTTGGAGATTTTGTGCAGGCAGTAAACGGGACGGATGTCACCAGTGTACCACACTCAGAAGCAGCTGATCTCGCACGACAAGGTAGGTGGACACTCTCAGACAACATTAGGTCTTAGATTTCTCATAGACAGGGTTCATTGTTCAACTCTAGTGGTATGTCTGGACCCTCATGCACAGTTAAACATTTGTTGTGGCTTGGGATTGTAAAGAGAGCTTTGTTATTGTGTCTTAAGGCCAGAATACTCTGTATTATTATATTAGGTGATGCTGAAAGTCAGAGACAGTCTGGAGATTTTCAACAGTCTACACTCTGGGCTGCCGTAACTCAGTGTTGGGTCAAATATGAACAAACCCAATGTTGGGTCAATTCAAATTAAATTACACTTGTTAAGGTTGAGTTTGTCCTTGTTTGACTCAACATTGGGTTACAACAACCTAGCAATTTTTTTAGAGTATAGACACAGAGTTTCAAATGAAAATGTGTAGAATGGGTTTCAACTAGGGGTTTCTAGCTTCAGATTATAGCCCATTTTCAATTCAATTAATCTTTATTTCTATAGCGCTTTTACAATGTAAATTGTGTCAAAGAAGCTTAACATAGAAGTTATAGTAAATTGAAGCTGTGTCAATCAAGTTTTCAGAGTTGAAGTTCAGTTTAGTTTAGTTCAGTGTGGTTTAATTTTCACTGCTGTAAGTCCAAACACTGAAGAGCAAATCCATCGATGCGCAGCTCCACGAGTCCCAAACCATGCAAGCCAGTGGCGACAGTGGTGAGGAACAAACTTCACCAATTGATGAAAGTGAAGGGAACAAAACCTCGAGAGAAACCAGGCTCAGTTGGGCACGACCATTTCTCCTCTTGCCAAACTTCTTGTGCAGAGCTGCAGTCTAGGCGCCGGAGGCTGAAGAACCGTACAGGGCTTTGTAGGTAGTCAATAAGATTTTAAAATTTATACGATATTTAATAGGGAGCCAATGCAATGATGAAAGAACTGGAGTAATATAATCATATTTCTTTGTTATAGAAAGCACTCTAGCAGCTGCATTTTGAACTAGCTGAAGTTTGTTAATTAGGCCAACAGAGCAACCGCCTAGTACTGCATTACAATAGTCTAACCAAGAGGTCATGAAAGCATGAACAACGACAGGTTACTATCAAAAATCACCCCCAAATTTTTGACTGAAGATGAGGACTGAACTAAGAATCCATCAAGGGTTAGACAGTGTTCTAGGTTTTTGCGTGTGAGGTTTTTTGGTCCAATAAGCAAGACCTCAGTTTTATCTGAATTTACTAATAAGACGTTATTAGTCATCCAATTTATAATATCAGCTATACAATCTGTTAATTTTGTAAATCCGTACAAATTTTCAGGTTGAGAGGAGATATAAAGTTGTGTATCATCAGCATAACAGTGGAAGCTAACTCCATGTTTTGTAATGATATCCCCTAGCGGTAGCATATATAGTGTGAAAAGTAAGGGACCAAGAACTGAGCCTTGTGGTAACCCACAGTGTACTTTTGATCTGTATGATGCCTCTTCATTAACTGATACAAATTGATAACGTTCAGATAAATAAGACCTGAACCAGGCCAATGCGGTTCCTGTAATACCAACATAATTTTCAAGCCTATCATATTATATAATAGAATATTATGATTGATTGTATCAAATGCAGCACTGAGGTCCAATAACACCAAGAAAGAAATGCAACCATGATCGGAGGTCATTTGTAACTCTTAGGAGTGCTGTTTCTGTGCTATGAAATGCTCTAAATCCAGAATGACTATACAGGTAAATTAAAAACTTGCTGTTCACACAGGCAAGGACCCTCCGTAATATTTTTGGAAAAGCCATTTACCATTAACATTAAAAATACAGTAGGAGAAAGAAATGTACAAATCTTATGGTAAATCACTATTTCATTAATTCATAGTCATACAGCAATGTTTTGAATTACTAACATCCACACAGTGTTGCTTTGTTACACCAATAAAAACACAACCATAACCATGTGTGGATGGGAAAGTCATATGATGAAGCAAAACAGCTCATAAACAGCTTTTACTTACACAGAAACATATTAATATACTGTATAATAGGTGTTTCAGTGTCATTCACACAACTGCTAAATACTATCATGGTAACAGACATAAAATTAAAGTAATGGAATACATTATTATAATATCAACATTAGATGTAACGTAAAACTAATGTACATCACTGATGAGGGAAAAAAATAGTAATGTCAACAAAAAAGCACAAAAAGTGAAGTGTCATGCAGGGATTTCTGGAAAAGTGAACTCACAGTTATTCACCGTGTATTCAACGAAACGTTTTACTTTAGTATTTTTACAGTTGTTTTTTTATTGTTGAATCATAGACAGCTCTAAATAGCCACACTTGTATTTGTAATTTTGAAGATCTGGTCTGTTGTTTTTTTAAGGCAATTTTACATTGTATTTAAGCATTTCTGAAGGTTTCAAAAGACCCAAATGTGGTTATTTTACACCTAGCGGGGTTTTTTTTTGTTTTGTTTTTTGAGCGCAGAATCCCCAGTCTTTGACCCAGTTTGTTTGCTAGCTTACATGACCAACTTCAACTGACAGTCAAGTTAAAAAAAAATTCAATCTTTTTTTGGGTAATTTGGTAAATTGGGGCACAATTATCAAACAGACAAATAAAAACTGACACAGAATAAACATTTGAAAGTAGAATAACTGACAAAAGCATTGTTTACAGTGAAATAAGTATGAAAATGCTGACGTAATGGTATTTTATTCTTTAGTAGTCCCAAAATTGACATTACTTAAAAAGAAAAATAATCCAGACTGAAAACATGCTGACAATTAACTGCTGTTGAACACCTTCATGAACTCATTTTGTGTCATTTTGTGATTTCTGGTTTAAATTATGAAGGCCCAGATCTTTTAACTCTGACCATCGGCTCGGATATTGGTCGAACGCCAAACACTCCACGTCCCGCGTGCAGGGGTTACTTGCATAAGCGAACCCAGTCAAGTTTCCTGAAGGGCTGGAGAAAGAGGTGGTTCGTGCTCAGACATGACTGCTGCCTCTACTACTACAGAAACAAGCGCGTACGTTCAGTTTTCTCTTCTCCACGCATTTTTCTTCTAGGAAAATCTGAAAATGGAATGACATACAAAATTAAGCTTTTTTTTTTCCTGCACAGGACGAAGGGAAGAGTCGAGCCCTGTCTGTGATGAGTCTGGAGGGGGCGCTGGTGGAGGCCGACAGCACTTTAGGAAAGCCCTTCGTTTTCAGATGCTGCCCTGTTTCTGGCAACAGAGCTTACTACTTGTGTGCTACATCAAACCAGGAGATGAAAAGGTGAGAACATGCCATGCTTTTTGAGATGAGGAGATATCACTTTACAATAACAATGCACTAATGTTGAATAATGCATGCAGAACTAATGCACAGAACAATTGGAAAAACTAAACAACTCAACCAGAAGTCCCTGGCTCAAATCTTAAAATTTTGCTAGGATTTATTCTGAAGAAAGGTTGAGATGTATTGTATAGTGATAAAGGCCAATATTTTAAATGTCATGGATGAAAATTCAAGTAATTTTACCCCCTTGTAATTTGGCTTTTTTAAAATTGCCATTTTGACCTCGCTCTACAAAACATTGGAATACTCAGTAAATATTCATCCATGACATTTAATATTTTGGCTTTCATCACTATAAATATCTATCTTTCCTCAGAAAAAAAATCAAAGGCAAAAACAATTTAGCCAGGAAGATTTTCGAAATTTGGTTGATTTGACAAGAAATGACCTTGAAACTGCAGTCAAATGATTGTTGAAGTACGTTTTTGTGGTTTCATGAAAATGTAGGCTGAAGCACGTTTCCAATGAGTCTGTGTTCATCAAAACCTGCATCAATTGGAGTTAGAGATTGTTTCCTTCTTTATTATACTTTACAGTGCAAAAACTCCATTCTGGAAAATAAAACAACATGAAAAACTGTGTATTGGATAAGACAAATGATGACATTAACGCAGTGTTTAGGATTGTACAGTGTGAAAGGTAATCTGAATTAAATGTTAACCTTGGTTAAATTATGAGCAGTGCAAAAAGAGATGCTTCACAGTTCATACTATTTATAATTACCAAGGCTTAACGCAGGTTTCAGTTTACCCAGAGTTTAAGATGACCCAGTGTAAACTAGTTCATGTACAGTATATAAAGCTCTAATGTTGCTGTTTTGTTTGCACTGGTTTTATATTTAAGGACTGTCAATGCTGTTTTTTCAATATACATTTAAAGTCCATGTGAACTGAAACTGAATATTGAGTAGGGGGCGGGTCTTTCTTTTGAGCAAACTAACGGTAAGATAATGTACACACAAAATATTGTGACTGAATCTGTCAAACTGAAGTCAACAGAGACACTCCAAATGCAGAAGCAAATGGTCAGACTATTCTACAGACTTCAAACGGTTAGCAATTCAGTGGATTATCTTGCACAGATTAATTGTTTACCTAAACAATAACAATGTGTTCTAGCAAAATTAAACATTATAAAAGTTTGATTTCATGCGGACTTTAAAAGCCATCTTCTAAAAAAAAAAATATTGGGAAAATAATAATCATGTATTTCTTTTTGTTTTCTTTTTTTCCCCCTCAGGTGGCTGGAGGCTATGGGTAGAGCTGTTCATCCCATAACTCAGGTAATTTCCTGATCTTTGTTTATTTTCTTCTATATGAAAGCTCTGTGTGGATGGACATGATCAGTGAATTAATCAGAATACCATTGGTTGACCGAGACTGAGCTTGTTTACAGACTATGCTTCCAACAGGTATTAACATGCGTTTTCAGTGATCCAATCACAAGTGGTCAATCACAAAACATTTCTGCACTGCTTATGCACCCTTTTGTCAAATAAGTTTTATTTGGTCATTGAATAGACTTACAAGAATCACAAGTTCCAGGATATTTTTTTCTGATATGCATAAAAAACAAACAAGAAAAAGAAAAACACCCCAACCCAGCCTAAAGGATACAATACAGTGATAATCAAAACAACTTTTTAGTTACAGTACATTGCTTTGGGGAAAGGAATTCTCCATGAAGTGACAGAAGAAAGGGCCCCAAATCTTATGAAATTATCCAATGTTGCCTTTTTAAAAATATCTGGTTTGTTCCAAGTGCAGAGTAGAAATCAAGCAATAGTTATTGCTGTTATCAAACAGTAAGTAAAGAATTTCTGTTGTGCACTGCTCAATGAATATGTATAATCGGAACGTCCTAATAAAATGAGCACTGGGTCAAGATGTAAGTGTAGATCAAGAACATCTGAAAGCACTTTAAAAAAACTCATCCAAGAATCCTTGTATTTATGACATAATACAAAACTATGAGCTAAATTGAGATATATTCAGCTGCAGACCCGCAGACATTTTAGACACACACAATCTAGCACACACAATCTAGGCAGGGGCGAACCATATATGGTTAATGAGGGATTCTTCTATTTTTCCTTGTTTAACGGCGACTAACTCCTTAGGAGTATTATTGGCATCTACTGTATTTAACAAATATGGCAATCGAGACCGCCTGTGGTACGATTGCCATTCATTAGACTGTGAACAGTTAAGGGTTTCCCATTTCATTATTTTCCCATTATTTTCATTATTATATCATAACAATCATTTTAACATCTGTGCAGTTTTGGAACTCAAATTATGTAAATAAAAATAATTGGTTAAACACTTTAGTCAAGTATCCACATTACACAAAGAAAACATAATAAACCGTCTAATTGTAGGACTACGTGTAATAAACTAATTCAGGATCTTAATGTTGCCATACTTAGTTAAAATCGCTTTGTAGTAAAATATAAAAAACAAACAATAATGTGTCACATTAAAATGAATTACTATAGTTGATCATTTTAAATTATTAAAGTTATAAACTGATTTAAACTCCTTTATCTTTTACTAAACTGTAGCAATTGTTAGTAACTATAATTACAGCAAATTACCAGTACTTTATGGTTTCAAAACAATATATTATTATGTATTTAATGTGGGAAATCATTAATAAAAAAGTTATTAGAAAATTAAACAAATAAATACTATCCAATCACTGGAGTAAAATATTAATATAGTGTTATACATTTTTTTAAATGTAAAAAGATTTGTGTTACTTAAAGGATGTATTATAGCCTATACGTATTTACAACTTGCTATTATTTCCTTCATTATAATGAATCCATTACATAAATTAAACCTGTCCCATTTAGATCGTTCAGCAAGGCCAGCAAACGAGTATCTGCTATATTGACTCTGTCAGATAAATAATGACTGATCATCTATGATAGAAAACTGTTCAGTCTATTATTCTGAATGGCGATTGGAAATGATGTTCCCCATTCGCCCGTCTCGATCGCCATATTTGTGAAATAGTATACACTGTTGTCTATTGTGTACAATATTTTTTAACAATATATATAAAAATATATTGATGACGATGTCCGAGAAGACGTGAATAACATTAACATCCGTCATAACCATAAATGGTTTGCCTAGATCGCGTGTGCTGGATTGTGTGTGCCTGAAACGTGTGTGGGTCTGCGGGTCTGCAGCTGGATATTATTGGCTAAATCTGCTTCTTCTGATTTGCACTTATCACAAATAGCAGATATATTGGGGAAAATCCTGTGTAATTTCTTTTTGGAGAAGTGTAGTCTATGTAGGACCTTGAACTGGATTAGGCATAATCTCGTGTTGATTGATTGTTTATCAATATAATCCAAGCTATTCTAGTGGGAGCAAAAGCTGCAAATAACCTTTCATAAATTAGAGATAACTGACGTTTGTGTCCCCTGAACTGTGTGAGACAATCATGAGGGCGGGTGACTGAGGGCGGGACCTCCTCTAAGGAAACATTATGTAATTCCTTATTTGTAAAAATCTGAAAAAAAAGTTTTTTGGGAGGTAATATTTCAGTTGTAATTGCATAAAGGAAGCTAAAACCCCATCCTAATAAAGGTCCTTAACTGTGCATATAGCCTGCACGGATTTTAACCGCCACCTCATGTTTTTGCCATTACACTATGTGCACCTGCAGTTGAAAGTCAACTCTGAGCGGAAAAACGCGCTGTGTCTGTGAAGTCTTTTTTTATTGTGCGATTTCTGTTGAGGGTACAGCAGTGTTTATGTTGTCAAGGCGACTACGAAGACTTTTAAAGATGGAGGAGAGACTAGTGATCGCTGTTTTGAGTTATCCAGAGCTGTATGGCTTCACAAATTGTGAAAATAATGATATTATTAAATATTACAACTATAACAATATCAACAGCAGCACTCTCACACAATACACTGCTGATTCAGTGGTTGCCTGGCAACATAAAAAGCGCAGTGCACTTATTTTTTTCTTGTCAACAAAAACCCCTCGCGTTCTCAGAATGGAAAAGCGTGTTTGTGTGATCGGTCCCTAAGTGGGGCGAAAAGTGCAGTATGAGCACGCCTTTATTCTAAAGGGCTGTTGAATGCTTGATTCTGATTGGCTGATAAAAAATTCTAAGGCTTTCCATTATACCACTGAAAAATTTCAGTTATTTCCCTTCCTACAAAACTTAACTAAAACAAAAGGCTTTGGATGAGATGCGTAAGAAACTTAAAGGTGCTGTATGTAAGTTTTTGAATTTTCTAAAGCATAAAAATACCATAATATGTTTGCAGATATTAAAGAAACATGCCAAGTGAACATTCTTCTTTATCTGAAAAACAATGCTGAAGTCAGATATTCTGCTTTGAAAATGTGCTTTCTGTGCCGGAACGCTGTCTTTGTTTTGATCATTTTAACCTGCCCAATGCCAGTTTAGCCAATTATATTTCAGAACCCCGGGTTGCCTCGGTGGAAAACCGTGTGTTTCATTCATTCATTTATTCCTTCAGAAAGGCTCTAAAAGCATGCGTCTGTGACCGAAATGTGACCTCTGGTGGACAGTAGCAGACTCCGAAATGAGACCGATTCAGTTTTACATGAGGTTATTAATTAGCAAATGATATAAATATTACAAACGTAAACATTAGGTGAGCAGGTTACCTTGTAACCGCGTGTCCTAACAACACGATTCATGACAAGATACGCAGTGATAAGCAGTTTGGCTGTTTGCGCCAGACGAAACACGACAGAAATTTAAATACAGCCTTCCAGAAGCACAGAATATGCACTCACTCCTGAAATGGTAAGGTTTATAATCCAATTAATACATATTAACCCTCTTTAACATTATTAAATCTACATGCTGAATCATGTGTTCATTTCTAAAGTTCAATTTCAAATGGTTTATTTTATTTTCAAGATCTGCTGCTGCTTTTAGTATATGGCTATAAATATGAATGTGAAATGAATATGAAAATGGCATTCAAACTCACATTGTTAGCATTTAACACTGAATAAAGCACAAGGTTTACCTGAGGTGATCATTGTCATAGTTTTCTGTTGTTCACCTGTGAGAAATAGAAGCTGTTTCTAATAAATCAATTTAAGGTGTTGGTTTGGACAAAAACTCCTTTTTAAAATGGAAAATATTCCTTCTATCGTGTGCTGTTGCTTTTATTTAGAACACGGTTGAAATCACTCGCTCCTGTCATCAATCTAGCAACCTGGCTTGCAATTGTTTTGAGCCAGGAGTGCAATACCTAGTTCAACCACTGGGTGTCAAACTTAGATACTGCACCTTTAAGGTTTAAGGACCAAAACCTGAAATCTGAACTGTGCCCTTAGGTGTGGTAACAGTACTATAAGCAGAATAATTTACTGCAGTCTGTTAAATTATTTTGAAAATAACGCACACCCAAGGTTTGGTCAATGGTCAATTATTCCTTATATGACTACTAGTGCTCTGCAGTTAAGAAGGTTTAGAAAAGATGAAATCTTGTGATTGGATTGATGAAAGCACAGTTTAATATCAAGTGTAAGCAGGGTCATGGTAATAATCATCATGGTAATGTCGGTGCTTGTCGTTGCAGAATCACGTGTGGGTGGACGTCACTCGGCACAACTCAAATCTGCCCCCGCTGGCGGTCAAGAACCCAGAATGCCTTGGTTTGCTCCACCAGCTGGACAGAAGCAAAGACTCATGGGTGCAGTACTACTGTGTGCTGAAAGACGGATGCCTCTATTTCTACGTCAGCATTCGCTCAACATCCGCCATAGGTATGTCTAAGAAATGTTCATATTGGTATAGTTTACAATATTATAACTGCCATATAGAAATCTAATTCATGTTACAAAATTATACTTAATATTTTTAACATAAAGTTGAAGACTTTTTGTCCTCCTGTGAAATTTTTTTTTTTTTTTCCAAATATTTCCCAAGTGCTATTTAATTAAGAGATTTTTTCAGCACCTTTTTAAACATAAAAGTTTTAATAACTAATTTATTTAGCTTTTTACTAGTTATTTAGCAAGATACTTGTATTCAGTTTAAAGTGCAATTTAAAGGCTTAACTAGGTTAGTTATACAAGTCATTGGACAACAGCGGGGGTTTTTTTGTAGCCAATCAAAAAAAGGGAGCCCTAAGCCTCCCTAAGGAGGCTAATAATGTTAACCTTAGCAGTTAAAACATGAAAAATAAAACATAAAAAAAACATTTAATAAAATGTTGTAATGTACTATATATGTACATATTTGTGATTATAATGGTAAATTCATTTATAAATGGCTATTTTTAGCCATGTTTTGATATATATATATATATATATATCTGTGAAATCCAAACTTGAATTTGTATGTTAAGTTTGTATGTTACTATATATTAAAACATTTTATGTTCCTTACCTATATTATTTGTTGTAGATAGTATGCAAGTATTTTTCCATTTCCTTACCTGTGCCATGCTATGGTAATTAACAACAGGTTTTCTGTTGTTATTGCAGGAGGTATCTATCTGCATGGATACACAGTGAGAGATCAGCCACTGGGATCCAGAAGATCCACTATTGAGCTCAGGCCTCCGTCTGATGAGTTTAAAGTCTTCTACCTCTGTGCCGAGAATGGAAACGAGAACAAACGGTAATGAACTATTTTTTGAATCATGTTCATTGTGATGCCAGTGTTTATAGAAAAAATAGGTTACTTTAAAGACCTAAAGCATTCAGATTTCTACAGTAAGATTTTAGACAACTAGAGCTGTCAGAAAAATGCAATTATTCTGTTAAATCAACATTCCTCAAAGCACAGGCCACAAAAAAAATAAATATAACCCAAACAGTTCCAAGTTCTATGCTGCATTGTGGACTAAATATGACTGTTAACAAAAGTTAACCCAAAATGTGTTCATTCATTCATTTTCATTTCGGCTTAGTCCCTTTATTAATCTGGGGTCGCCACAGCGGAATGAACTGCCAACTTATCCAACATATGTTTTACGCAGCGGATGCCCTTCCAGCTGCAACCCATCTCTGGGAAACATCCATACACACCCATTCACACTCATACACTACGGACAATTTAGCTTACCTATACTGCATGTCTTTGGACTTGTGGGGGAAACCGGAGCACCCGGAGGAAACCCATGCCAACACGGGGAGAACTTGCAAACTCCACACAGAAATGCCAACTGACCCAGCCGAGGCTCGAACCAGCGACCTTCTTGCTGTGAGGCAACCGTGCTACCCACTGCGCCACCGTGAGGCCCTCTTCAGATAATATAGTGTAATATAAAAATAGCCACATGAACTTAAGGTAGTGCACTTAAATAATTTCATGCATGTTTTAAAGTAAAATAATTATGTTTTCATAACATTTTGTCTATCATAATGACGTTAAGCACTTGATGATATGTTTAACTGTACCATGAAATTCTGTATTACATTCAATATATTTAAATGTACCAAACTGCAGTTTTATCATTAATATATGTAAACACTCTTCTTCCTCATTCTGATGCTTGACCTCTTGAAACATGCATGAATCTACTGAGCTGCTGCCATGTGATTGGCTGATTTAATATTTGTATTAATGAGCAATTAAACAGGTATAGCTAATAAAGTGTCAAGTTTATATCTCCGACAGCCAGAGAGTGAAATATCAAGAATATTCTGATGAATTAACACCATTCTTCTCTCTACGGTTTCTCTAGATGGATCAGTGCTATTAAATCCTCTGTAACAAAATGGCTGCCGTTGCATCAAGCAATTCAAGACTACATGAGTCGCCCAGCTGAGGAAACGAGAATGTGAACAAGACTGACATCGATTCTGGTGGCAATTCACAACACGTTTAATGGTGGAGACTTGATGGTGAAGATCCTACGCCTTGTATAGCCTTACATACAAATCACACTACTCAGATCCAAAGATCAGCTGGACACAACTGTAGTAGAAACTTTACAACCCAATTCAATTCAATACCCAATACAATTTTATATTTTGACAAATTGGTGGATTTAATCAATCTAATTCAGGCAAAAAAGAACAAGGCCCCCTATACGCATAACTAATATTAAACAGCACAGATCGAAGAAAAATGTAGGTGTCAATGGTGTGAGCTAAATGCATTAAAACGTACAAAAGACACTGCAGAAATTACCCAAAATTTCACCAAACTTAAAAGAGTTGAGTAAAGAATTTACATGAGATTGTGTTACGTCTTCATGGTTTTGATTAACTAAATTGATTAGATCAGGACTTTAAATTTGAGTAATTATAATTAATTTGAGTCTAAAAAAAGGTTATTTGGCTTGTAATAATAGGGGAACCACTTTAAGTGCTACAAACCATCTGCAGTATATCTTTAAATGTGCAGTATGTAAGGTTGACCTAGTGGTTGAACAAGGTATTGCAAGGCAAGTTCATTTATATAGCACATTTCATACAACGGTAATTCAAAGTGCTTTACATAAACAAGACTAAAAGAAACAAGAAAATAAAAACAACAAAGAATATTTTTGGAGAAGAATATTTCTGCCGATTTTTGGATCAATGGTTAAACTTCAGAGCATTTTTGAATTAGTTTCCCTATCTAGTGTTGATAAATCGGCTAGTAAACTGTAAAGTTTTGTTATGCTAGCATGTGTGGAAATGCTAACGTGTTTCACCTAACCCCAGCTAAGTTTGTTCCTCACCAACAAATACAAATATCTGAGCAGTCAAACACTTAAAAATGCACTAAAATTCTCTGTAAACATTCATGATGAGTCTAAAAATACTCCACAAAAAAAATCTTCAAGTGCTTTTATGACAGCAGAGCAGCAGCCAGAACAAGAAGTTGTCGTGGCAACCAGAAACACTGCATGCTGTGCTGTGACGGCAACTAGAGGCTTAGGAACATATAAGTAGAAACATAATTCAGCCCAAGACATTCAAGGCTTCAGACTGTAGCATTACTTATTAGTTTGACACATTTGACACAAGTGATGCAGACTGACATTTTGTTGTTCCTATCACAAGTTTGCATGACTTCTTATAGCGTTACTTTAAGTTCTCTTGTTACATTCTGTAAAGCTTTTCGTTTCATACTTTGAGTTTTTATGAAGGTGTTTTTCATTTTCTGGATTTTTAAACTTGTACATAATACACTTTTTTTTAAATGGTTTTGCTGTATAGGCCAGGAGGAAGGCAAATTTTCTACACGTGTGTTTGTTTATTTATTTGATCTGTAATTATAAGAGAACATGTTGAAGAGCAAACTAAATTACTACAATTGTGGAAGGTGATCGGGGTCAAAAGTCGTTACACAAAATCCATGAAATTAGATTGAACACATTTTATTATTATTTGTTTTGAGTGCACAAGTGAGGGACCAGTTTTTTATTATTATTACTGTAGACATAAACAGTTTGACCCAATCGAGGCAGCAATTTTTATGGAAGGCAAATTATGTTTACATACTGTACGTACATGCAGTAAACACTAATGATATTCTTCACAATGTCTGATGTTTGTTTGGAAGGGCATCCGCTGAGTACAACATATGCTGGATAAGTTGGCGGTTCATTCCGCTGTGGCGAATCCTGATGAATAAAGGGACAAAGCCAAAGGAAAATGAATGAATGAACAACAGTGTCAAAAAGAGAAAAAAAAAAGAACTAAAAGTATTAGGGTGTGTGTGGAAATATTTGTGGGAAATTAATTCAAATGAAATTATTCATTCATTCGTTTTCCTTTGGCTTAGTCCTTTTATTCATCACCACTGCGGAATGAACCGCCAACTATTCCACCGTGTCGCCTTCAAATGAAATGAACATAAATCAATGAATAATTTCAAATGTTATCAAATAAATTAATAAAATAACTATTATTATAAAGTTACGCTGTGAAGGAGAAACGTGTGCAGATTAAAAAATAAACTTAACTCTAGTTTCATATTTTCTTGCTAAATTTGAATGTATCTTATTATTATTATTATTATTATGTTTTTTACTCATTTATATTTTATGCATGATGTAAAACATTTGTTTCAGTAATGTAATTTTGCAAAAATATAGTTTATATTCACAAAAGGTTAGTGCACGATTATAAAAAAACCTCAAAACATCCAAAGAAACTTTCTGTATTATTTATTTATTTATTTATTTATTTAATGTTCTAGGATAACTTTTGGGGAATTTTAGGGGAGATCATTCATTCATTCATTTTCCTTCAGCTTAGTCCCTTTATTCATCAGGGATCACCACAGCAGAATGAACTTATCCAGCATATGTTTTACACAACAAATGCCCTTCCAGCTGCAATCCAGTTCTGGGAAACACCCATACACTCTCATTCACACACACACTGCCAATTTAGTTTATTCAATTCATCTGTGCCACATGTCTTTGGACTTGTGGGGGAAACCGGAGCACCCGGAGGAAACCCACGCCAACAGGAGGAGAACATGCAAACTCCACACAGAAACGCCAACTGGTCCAGCCGGGACTCGAACCAGCGACCTTCTTGCTGTGAGACGACAGTGCTAACCACTGAGCCAACATTTATGGAACAATATTTCGTAATTTGTGAAAAATAAAACTCGAAACTGTAGAATGTTATGATTTAGTTTTCAAAACAAACCTTAGGAGCCAAATATTAACATTAGGGGAGCATTCTGTGTTTGCTAGGAGGCTAACAGATGGCAATGCCACTTTGTAGAGAAACACTTTTACGCAGACATCCCTGTGTAAACTGGATTTGTTTTGTTTATTTGTGAAGAGTATTGTTGTTTTGGTATTTCACAACCAATTCAACAATGGTACTTTTCACAAAAAAAAAAAAAAAAGGAAATCCAGTTTATACGGAGATGATGACAGTGTTGTTTTTTTAAAACTGTGAAATCTGTTTTCAAAAGTTTGAGTTTTCAAGACAGCAAAACGCATAAAAAGTTTTCTGTTTCTAGATAAAAACAGTGTCGTGTAAATGTACCCAGAGTCTCAACTCCAGCCATTTGATTGGCTGTTGTGCTTGTTGACAGACTGACACGATCAAATGCCACACGTTTCATTCAAAGACTTCTGACCCGAATGGCCTTCCATACAGAACTGTCCAGTCATCTCACACTCCTAGTGGCGTCTTTAGCTAGCAGTTAAATATAGACTTTTCTATTGTATTTGTAAATAAGCATATATGACTTTTCTATTAATCTTTTAAATTAGTAATATGTTATCATTTAGTTTTACATTTTGATGAGAGTTATTACAACCTAAAGGGGAATTTACACTTGGTCACTTCATTAGTATTACAGTGTGTCCTGACGACATGTGACGCAACTGCACCAAACGCAACACGACAGAAACATTTGAATATCAGCCACTGCACTCCCGACAAAATGGTAATAGTATAAATACATATGTAACCTATTTAACATTATTAAAATGTTAGTAGTTAGGACTGTGTTAGATGAAGCAATCAGAGGATCAGAATTACTGAGTCACTTTCGGATCAGTACAACAACACATGACGTGAGCAGTTGTAAATATTCCCCAATGTTTACTTTAGGATTTGATGCTGATATTGATGTGCTTGTATTTGATGTAAATAGCCTGTGCAACTACAGTATAAGTAGGCTTGCCAAAATACAGACCTGCATGATGTTCTACCTCACATACGTTGTTCTTGTATAAAGAGTTACATGATTAAAGAGTTATCAGCAATATTTGATTTATCATTTTTTTCAAAAAAATGAATGATGACGATCACGTGACAGTGATTTACAGGAAACTCCCATATGTCATTCAGTGTAACAATGGTTTGCAAACTAATTACATTTTTTCCAGCATATTTAGAGCTGAACAATCATTCATTAATTTTCCTTTGGCTTAGTCCTTTTGTTCATCTGGGGTCGCCACAGTGGAATGAACCGCCAACTTATCCAGCATATGTTTTACACAGCGGATGCCCTTTCAGCTGCTGAGTACTGGGAAACATCCATACACACTCATTCACACACATACACTACGGCCAATTTAGTTTATTCAATTCACCTACACCGCATGTCTTTGGGTTGTGGGGAAAACCGGAGCACCCAGAGGAAACCCACGCCAACACGGAAACTCCACACAGCAAACTCCAGAACATGCAAACTCCACACAGAAACGCCAACTGACCCAGCCGGGACTCGAACTAGCGACCTTGAGCCACCGTGTCCTGCTGAACAATCAGTTGTTGGAATATTAAAAGATAACATAAGCAACACAGATTGTTATTTTAATTATTATTATAGAATTTATAATTACCTCTCCATGAACTGCCACCTTATCGTGATGGAGGGGTTTGAGTGCCTGAGTGATCCAAGGAGCTATGTTATCGGGGGCTAAATGCCCCTGGTAGGGTCTCCCAAGGCAAAAAAATTCTTAGTGACAAGTCAGACTAAATGTTACTCTGGTAAAGAGAGGGGCAGAGCTGTCAACTGATCACCACCTGGTGGTGAGTTGGGTCTGCTGGCAGAGAGAAAAACTGGACAGACCTGGCAGGCCCTCTGGCTGAACCACGTCAGAAAGATTTTTAACTCTCACCCCGAAAGAACTTTGACCAGATCTGAGTGTGACCGAGTAGTCCATGTTCTCTGACTCCATTGACTATGCTGTCAGGAGCTGTGGTTGTAAGGGCTGTGGTGCCTGTCGTGGAGGTAATCCACAAACTTGGTGGTGGACACCGGAAGTAAGAGATGCCATCAAGCTGAAGAAGGAGTCTAGGTTTGGTTGGCTTGTGGGACCCAAGAGGCTGCTGATGGCTACCGACAGGCCAAGTATGCTGAAGTCTAGGCAGTTGCGGAAGTAAAAAACTGGGAAGAGATCGAGGAGACCATGGAGGAATACTACCAGCGGCCTCAAAGAGATTCTGGAAAACCATCTGGCACCTCAGAAGGGGGAAGCAGTTCCTCACAAACACTGTTTACAGTGAAAGTGGGGAGCTGTTGAAGTAATGCAGTCAGCGTACTGGTCCGTTGTGGTAAAGAAGGAGCTGAGCTGAAAGGCAAAGCTCTCAATTTATCGGCCAATGTACTCTGACCTATAGTCATGAGCTTGGGTCATGACCAAAGGACAAAATCCCAGATACAAGTGGCTTAAATGAGTTTCCTTCGCAGAGTGACAGAGCACACTCTTATAGATAGGGTGAGGAGCTCTGTCTCCCGGGAGGAGCTCAGAGTAGAGCTGCTGCTCTTCCACAGCTTGGGCATCTGTTTTGGATGCCTCCTAAAAGCCTAGGGAGATGTTCCGGGCAAGCCCCACCAGAAGGAGGCCAAGTGGAAGTCCCAGTGTATGCTTGAGGGTCTATGTCTCTCGACTTGCCTGGGAACGCCTCGGATACCCCTGGAGGAGCTAGAGGAAGTGTCTGAGGGGAAGCTCTTTCCTGAGACTGCTCCCGGAGGTGGCAGAAAAAGGATGGATGAAATTTATTATTATTTATTATATTATATGTTCACTTATTAACATAATAATTGTCATTTTACCTTTATGTAATATTCTGCATATGTATCTCAAATATGTATTGTCAAATTAATTGGATGCAGATGTAAAAATCTTGACTTTGCTCCATAATATTATTTATTAGTTATTTATTAATTCTTAGTCTCAGTGACATCACTTGTAGAAGAAGTGCAGCAAGGAGGAGCTGGAGCTCAGGTTCCCACTTGCTGGAGCTCAGCACTGCCCATGAGAACCACTTGTCATTTGTTCCTTTTAGACAGTGAACGATAAACACAATTATTTAGCTCATAAAAATTGGCGGCCAAACTGTGTGATCATTTTTAATGTGTTTGAATAAAGTCTATTCCGCTCTGCGAGTATAATAAAAGTTATGAAAACGTTTTGAAATATTACATCATTACTGCAGTCCTCAGTGTCATGTGATGCTTCAGAAATGATTCTAATATGATTTGCTGCTCGATATGGCATTTATAATTATAATGAATTATGAAATAATAATAATAATAACTATTATTTTAATATTCATTCATTCATTTTCATTTCGGCTTAGTCCCTTTATTAATCTGGGGTCGCCACAGCGGAATGAACCGCCAACTTATCCAGCATATGTTTTACGTAGCGGATGCCCTTCCAGCTGCAACCCATCCCTGGGAAACATCCACACACACCCATTCACACTCATACACTATGGACAATTTAGTCTACCCAATTCACCTGTACCGCATGTCTTTGGACTTGTGGGGGAAACCGGAGCACCCGGAGGAAACCCACGCCAACACAGGGAGAACATGCAAACTCCACACAGAAACGGCAACTGACCCAGCCGAGGCTCGAACCAGCGACCTTCTTGCTGTGAGGCGAACGTGCTACCCACTGCGCCACTGTGAGGCCTATTATTTTAATAATTAATAGTTTTATAATTGTATAATTACAATTATTCATTAATAACTGTTAATAGTAATTAATATCATTCATTATGGGCCTCACGGTGGCGCAGCAGATAGCACGATCGCCTCACAGCTAGAAGGTCGCTGGTTCAAGCCTCGGCTGGGTCAGTTGGCATTTCTGTGTGGAGTTTGCATGTTCTCCCTGTGTTGGCGTGGGTTTCCTCCGGGTGCTCCGGTTTCCCTCACAGTCCAAAGACATGCACTATAGGTGAATTGGGTAAGCTAAATTGTAAGTAGTGTATGTATGTGTGTGAATGAGAGTGTATGGATGTTTCCCAGTGATGGGTTGCAGCTGGAAGGGCATCCGCTGTGTAAAACATATGCTGGATAAGTTGGCGGATTAATAAAGGGACTAAGTCGAAAAGAAAATGAATGAATGAATTATTCATTATTAATGGTCTAATTTTTCATTATTATGGGTTACAGTCACTTTTTTTACTAAAATGGGTCAAAAATCTACTTCCATGTTGAATTATATATGCAGTAATATGAGCTTACATATTAAGCAATGCATGTATGTCTGGCTGAGCAATCGGAAATGTCAAAAAATTCAGGAGACCAGGAGTTTTTGTGTAAAACGTGTTTTCTCGTAAATCTGACAAAAGTACAGTATATAAATACAATATAAATCAAATGAAAAAGCACATAGAAAATACATTGCAGCATAAATAAAAGAACAGTAAAACACTAAAAAACAGATCTATCCATGAATACAAGTGAATACTGTAAGGCATTGTGTGTGTGTCTTTCATTAAAACACTGCAAATGCAGCAACACATATTGCTCATCTTGTAAGATCTGTTTTAAGAATAATAAAATGAATCTGAGGGGTGGCATGGTGGCTCAGCGGTTAGCACTGTCGCCTCACAGCATGAAGGTTGCTGGTTCGAGTCCTAGCTGGGCCAGTTGGCATTTCTGTGTGGAGTTTGCATGTTCTCCCTCTGTTGGCGTGGGCTTCCTGTGTGTGTGTGTGTGTGTGTGTGTGTGTGTGTGTGTGTGTGTGTGTGTGTGTGTGTGTGTGTGTGAGAGTGTATGGGTGTTTCTCAGTACTGGAATGCGGCTGAAAAGGCATCCGCTGCGTAAAACATATGCCGGAATAGCTGGCGGTTCATTCCGCTGTGGCCACCCCTGATAAATAAGGGACTAAGCCAAAGGAAAATGAATGAATGAATGAAAATGAATCTACTTAAATGAACTGTTTAGAATGTTTTGCTAGTAATGTATGCTTAAACCAAGTTGACCAGTAATAAATCCTATAATGTCACATATGTAATTTGGCACATTATTCAGACACACACATACAGTATAAATAATACATTCAGTCAGTTTGACAAATGTAACGTTTATGTACCCGTCCATGTTTTTTTATTTTATTTACTGAGAGATAATTAGAAATGTGTTTTTTTTCTGCTCACATAGACAGAATAACATTCACAATGATTGATGTTCGCATGTTCTCCCTGTGTTGGCGTGGGTTTCCTCCGGGTGCTCCGGTTTCCCCCACAAGTCCAAAGACATGCGGTATAGGTGAATTGGGTAGGCTAAATTGTCCGGAGTGTGAATGGGTGTGTATGGATGTTTCCCAGAGATGGGTTGCAGCTGGAAGGACATCCGCTGCGTAAAACATATGCTGGATAAGTTGGTGGTTCATTCCGCTGTGGCGACCCCAGATTAATAAAGGGACTAAGCCGAAATGAAAATGAATGAATGAATGAATGAATGATTGATGTTCATTAAAAAGTGTATATTACGGGTGAAAGACTGTTGACTGTAAGTTCCTTTAAATAATTAATGTATATTTTACTCACTAAATGTGGCTTTTGGTTACTTCACTTACACTCGAAAAGGCAACATATTAGCAAAACTCCAAAAACGATAAAGTATAAAAACAATTCTCTGAGGGTTTTCAGCAGAAATGAACACAGAAAACAACAATTGTATTCTTTTCCACATAAATTAAGGTAGATTATCAATTATTCTATCAATTGTTCTTTGCACAGTGGTATGTTTTAAATTTACGATTTAAAACATACCACTGTGCGATTTGTAAACTTTGTAAACTAATAAATATTACAATTTTCCATATTTTCTATATACAATGCTCAGTATATATGAGTACACCCCATTTTGAAAATGAATATTTTTCTCCATTTCTCAGTGAATATGGGTAATATATATTGGTGCATTTGAACACAACAGATTTATAAAGCAGATATATTTATTAAAATAATATTTTAGACACAGAACATCTTTAGAAATGGAAAGATAATACATTTAAATTCATGCAAAATATTGCAAAAAACAATTACAAACTACAACATTTTAACAAAATTGTTTATATTTTTTGTTTCTCTTGATTTTTGCTTTTTTTTTTTCATTTTTATTTAATATTTTTCCCTAACATATAAATTTGGGCTACTAATTTTTAAACTACTATTGTAAGTTATTTTGTTAGATTAGCTCCAGATTTAGCTTCAGCACTGACTAAACTAATGTATATGCACAAATATAATATTGTACAGCATCCTATAGAAAATATTAATTTAAATGAGAGATTTGTGCGGGGTGTACTCATATATGCTGAGCACTGTTTCTCCTTATTTATGGCTTGTTCAATGTGGTAAACCTAGGCTGTGTTTATACTAGTGCATTTGTTTTAAAATAACATTTTATTTTTATTAAATGAAAGCACTCCTTGTCAATACTGGTGTGTTTACTGCATTTTAAGCATGTTCAAAAACGCTCCATTTTAGTGGATCAAAGATGGCGGAGTAGTGTGGATGCCAGGCGTATCTGTAAAAACTGTATGCATTTTAAAGCTAAATTCACTTATGACAGCACCTTATTTAGTAGTTTACAAATTACAATTACCACTTAAACCTAATATAATCATTAAGATAGTTCAGAAAGCTTTAAAAAAAATTTATAGTGCACTGTTTACATTAATCTCGTGACATAAAAGTCAGCTTACATGACTTAACCGAACTCATAAGCGCTCTTCTTCATGAGCATTTGAGTGTTTAGCCATCTGCATTTAGAAACTAACCTAGAGCGCCATTTGCTGGCTAAAACTAGCCCTGAGTGCCAGCCGCTGGTAAAAACTAGCCCAGAGCACTGTCTGCTGTTAAAAATTAGCTTAGAGCGCCATCTGCTGTTTAAAACTAGCCTACTGCGCCGTCTGCTGTTTAAAATTAGCTTAGAGCGCCATCTGTTGTTTAAAACTAGCCCAGAGCACTGTCTGCTGTTTAAAATTAGCTTAGAGCGCCATCTGTTGTTTAAAACTAGCCTACTGCGCCATCTGCTGTTTAAAACTAGCTTAGAGTGCCATCTGCTGTTTAAACTAGCTTAGACCACCATCTGCTGTTAAAAACTAGCCTAGAGCGCCATCTGCTATTAAAAACTAGCCTACTGCGCCATCTCAGTCAGTCATTTGTATTTATTTTTATTTATCAGCATGATCTCCTTTCAGTTTTAGGCGTGTCCTTGGAACAGTCAGCAGCAGATTACTGGATAATCGAAGATCTCTGAATGATTTGTGAAAGAACATCTGAGATATATGCAGGAGCTTTATACCCTTATAGACAAACAGGAGTGCTTTGAAGTGAATATTAAATTGAACTGGGAGCCAGTAGAGAGAGATCAACACTGGGGAAATGTGCTCCTTTTTCTCCTTGTTCCAGTCAACAGTCTTGCAGCAGCATATTTAACAAGTTGAAACCGTAACAATAGCAATCGAGAAACTCCCAAGTACAGTACAGCGCAATCATCCAATCTGGATGAAATAAACTGTTATTTAAAACTATCCTAGAGCGCCATCTGCTGTTAAAATCTATGCTAGAGCGGCATTTGCTGTTAAAACGAGCCTAGAGCGCTGTCTGCTATTAAATACTAGCCGAGAGCACCATCTGCTGTTAAAAACTAGCCTATAGCACCATCTGCTGTTAAAAACTAGCCTATAGCACCATCTGCTGTTTAAACTAGCCAAAAGTGTCGTTTGCTATTAAAAATTAGTATAGAGTGCCCTCTGCTGTTAAAAGCCAACCTAGAGCTGTTAAAATTTGCCTTTAGAGTGCTATCTGCTGTTAAAAACTAGCCTAGAGTGCCTGCTGCTGTTAAAATCCAACCTAGAGCTGTTAAATATTAGCCTATAGAGTGTCATCTGCTGTTAAAAACTAGCCTAGAGTGACATCTGCTGTTAAAAACTAGCCTAGAGCAACATCTACTGTTAAAAACTAGCCTAGAGCGACATCTGCTGTTAAAATCCAACCTAGAGCTGTTAAATCCCTGCAAAAAAAAACAGCATATCCTGGTAAGGTATGTTTTGGTCCTGCTAGTTTCAGTGCTGGTCTTTCTGGTTTCAATGCTGGTTTTGCTGATCTCGATGCTGGTCTTGCTGGTTTCAATGCTGGTCTCAACACTCAGCACTGAAACCAGCAAGACTAGCATTGAAATTAGCAAGACCAGCATTAAAACCAGCATACCAGCATCAAAACATACCTTACCAGCATATGCTGTTTTTTTCAGCAGGAATACTAGCCTATAGAGTGACATCTGCTGTTAAAAAGTAGCCTAGAGCAACATCTACTTTTAAAAACTAGCCCAGAGTGCCATCTGCTGTTAATCCAGCCTAGAGC
>CAIGQW010001968.1:1225258-1264545 GCA_903798125.1 Danio choprae
AAAGCTGATTGGTCAGATGACCCAGTATGTTGTGATTGGTCTACCATTTATAGCACATATCAGAAACCAAATGTCTATTTACAAATACAAATTTTACCAGAGGCTTCCTCTGCATTTATACACACAGTAATACAAACAGTAACAATGGCATTGGTTTCACCTTATTAATTTAATCTTGAGTCCTCATTTTTGGAAGTCCAAGTAAAATAGATTTGCTCTCGCAACAGAAAACTACAATGTTGTTGTTGTTGTTTTTGAGACAATTTTAGCTCAATTTATTCTTCACTTTGAAACTTTTAGACATTTTTTATTAATTGACAGCTATATTACACATTACATGAACGGTAATATCCGAAAAAGTTTAATAGAGGCATTTTAAAAATTACTGTACACCAAATAAAACAATACGTTATGCCAGTGATTAATATAGTGGTGCACTACACCAAATAAAGTTGAATATGTGAGATTTCAGTCTGAACTGAATTGACTATAAATCTGTCTTTGGTTGCAGGCAAAAATGAACAATCACATAGCAAGCGGTGTAATCTGATTCATTTTCGTTTGACTCATTTGAGTCAGTGCTTTTGATGAATCATTCATCCACAACAGTTAATATTTTGAATAAATCAGACGAGACACTCATTGAATGAACTCATTAAATTATAGTGGTTTCTGAATCAGCATCTCGCTCTCTTTTTAAGCTACATTTTATAATTGCTTTCAGAGATATTCATTATGAAATGTAGCAGGTTTTGACTTGCTGTAATTGCAAAATGGCTGTGTCGAATTTGTAAATTTCCGCAAATGTATTGTGTTACACTGCAGTAATGTTTGGAGAAAAGACACACTGGTTTGCAGAATAACAGGCCCACCCACACTTATGTATGTATCTGAGAGATACATTATGTTTGTCTTGCTACTGCCATCAATCAAGCATCCCATCTATTATTCATAGCTATAACAGAAAGAGATAGAGGCCTTGTCTGTAGATATCTATCATTTCAGTGTGGACAGCATATTAATGCTCACAAAGGCAAACAGCATTCACCCTTTCAGACCCTTCACAGATGTTTCATGCAAATATACACTGTAAAAGAACTGAGGTTGTAAATGAGATTATTAAAAGCAATTATTGTTAAAAATTTCACTTAATTAAATTAGACTATCAGTTACTGAGCAAAATATATTTAAGAGATGCAGATTTACACATGGAAAAGCTGTTTTTGCTCTTTAATTTTAGATAAAAAGAAGTTTGAAGTACCTGAGTAGTGGTATGCGATTAGCAAACACCCTGACATCGAATATATGTAGTTGGAAGTTTGGTATTACTTTAATAGTAATGTATTAGTAACAATTGTTTGAAAACTGCAGTTAAGAAAGCATTGATATGGATTTTTGCGCAAGCTGTGGAATTAAGCATGTCTATTTAGGGGCTGTTCACACACTGCACTTTAGTTTGTTATTTTAAATGGAGACGTGTGGCAAGCGTGCAAAAGTAGAGAGCGTCGCATTCACTTTTTCCAGTCGTGCTTACAGTGCAGGGAGTCATGTGTGTCATGTGACAAGAACCAACCATTCAGCTTAACTCTTTGTATGGATTATACACATTTCAGTGAAAATGATAGACTAATCACGTCAGACAAATGCACAGCACACAAACACTGTGGTGCTTTAAAAAATTCTCTATAATTAAAACTTGTTTCAGCGCTACAGCAAGGGTTTGTCAGTGGTTGTTTTTCCGAGAGTTCAGCTGATGGCTGATGCCACACAAACTCATGAGTGCATTGAAATTTTGCACACAGTTTTAGACTCGGTATTTGAACGGCCCTTTATACAGCACTTTAGACAATAGATTCCTTTAAAATTAGAAGTTTTAAAGTACTAAATGAAAGAAATATTGCTGCTTTCAGTTAGAATTACAGGTACGATTTTAGCATGAAGAAGGTCTCCGGTGTGTTCTTGTTTTTACTTGTTCGTAGACTGAACAAATGAACTGAGCAAGATTTCCTTGTCAAAGAAGGCGGAGCCCCAGAGCCACACCTACATACTATATAATCAACGTTTTTTGCTTATTTATTTCTTTTCTGGAAACACCACTTTTGAAAGCTGTTTTAAGCTCAGAATGATCTTTATTGTGTCCTTAATTTGATCACACCAATTCATTCCTCAATTTTGCTTGATTAATCATCAATTTTGAGTTGACTGTAAATAACTTCAAAAATTTTATTATTTTATTTGTTTAAGAGATGGAACTGACTCAATGTTTAACTGACTTTGTTGTCAATAGCCATGTTTCCATCCTAATGTTAAGCAAATCTTTTCAAAGTTCGGCAAAAAAACCAAATGTGAATTAGGTGCGTTTCCATCAAGTTGTTGTTCCATCAAGAGCAGCTGACTGTAGTATTGGTAACCTGGCAACCAACAGTAAACAAGGCAAGCATAATGGAGACAGCTGATTAGTCACATAGGCGTAATGTTCACTAAGCAGATGCAAATGCATTTCCATCTTACAAATTTTTCAAAATAACCTTATTTTGCATAAAACATTTTTGCTTTTTTATTCATATGTTGTGTTTCCATTACTTGTTTCTCATGTTATACTTTAAAATTCGAATATGTGAAACCCAGATATTGTTTGTTTGCAGAAATCCTATGACATTAATTTGTCAAGAAATTTCTGATTGTCATTAAAGATGCTCATCCTACCGTCTCATAAGATTACCAGGATTAACCTAAAAATCATCTCTTCTCTTCTCAGTGGACTTTGTTCCCCATGCCAGTATGGACACAGCCCACCACATGATTTTATATGGCTGCAAAACCCCCTATGCCACTCAAGGATACTGGTGAGTTCCCTCTGATACTTTTATTAGCAGCTTCATTTGCAGACAAAACTAACTAAAAGGTGGCGCTATACGAACACTGTCAAGTAAAAACAACAAATATTTTTATGTTGATTTAACTTAAATTAGTTAACTTAAATCAGGTTTCAAGATTTTTTTTAAAGTTATACAAAGAATATTTTTAGTCAGTTTGATTGATTGAGATGGCTAGAAAAGTTCATTTGATTCAACTTTATTTAAGTCAGCAAGATTTGTAGGCTACTGTATAGATACACTACTGTTCAATAGTTTGGGGTCAGTTGATTGTTTTTAAAGAAATTAAGGAACAAGGATGTAATAAACTGAAAAAAGTGACGCTAAATTCATTTGATACATACAAAAATGTTTTACTTTTTATCAGAAAAGTCCCCAAAATGTATAATAAATGTTTCTTGAGAAGCAAATGAGAAGATTAGACTGATTTCTGAAAATCATGTGACACTGCAGACTGTAAGAAAAGGATGTCAAAAATTCAGCTTTGAATAACATGAATAATTAAATTTTAAACAATTTTTAAATAGAAAACCATTATTTCAAAATTGTATTAGCATTTCACATTATTACGGTATTTACGATCAAATAAACACATTCTAGGAAAGCATTAAAAGCTTTCTAAAATATCGGTCTCATCAACTAAACCTGGTATTTTTGTATTTTATTTTTTAAATGACATAAACATCTGCACAAATTGTAATTTCAGCTGTAACAGACAAAGTGGTTTATTGTTCAGCGTTAAGCATTACTTCTATCACTGTTTTATGCGTCAGCCATTAATAAACTCATGTTGAGTTGCTGAAGATTGCGCACACTATGACCTTGCGACACACAGAAACATCGATCTCTGTTTGCTTTAACTGAGTGTGAGTTTCAGCTGAGATTATAGAACCTGTTTGCCAAACCAATTACAGATGGGTGTGAGACCAAATCGTATTTTTGCATTACTAAGAGTGGCACAACAGTTTTCAGTCTTTTATATCTCATAAGTAGAATGCATATATTACAATTTTAAAGTTTTTGTTATTACAAATTAAGCTTTAAAAAAAATTATATTTTCAATGTACTTGTCATACAATTCGAAATATAAGTTGGGTCATTAAAAGGATAGGTCAGCAAAAAATAAAAAAAATTCGCTCATCATTTACTCTACCTTTTTTTCCAAACCAAAGGATGTTTTGAAAAATGTTGGAAACCAGTAGCCATTCGCCTCCATATAAAAAAAAATTCTTACTACAGATGACAATGGTTTCCAAAATGATTAATAATGTTTTTTTTTCCAGCAGAATAAAGAAACCACTTGAGGTGGAGTAAAAAAATGACATCTAGATTTTTCTGTACACTGTATATAAGAAAATGGCATTTTAATTACATAATGCCTTAATGTGCATTCCTAAACCATTATAAAAGCCGACTGAGATGATAGTCAGGGTCGAGACATACTGTATTCATCTTACAACCGTCATTTTTATTAGTAAAATATCTCAGAATCTACTAGTGACCTCTATTGACCTCCAGGCCAAATCAATATCAAGATATTGATACAGTATTGATAATCTTCAGCAAAACTGTGAAGACATCGGTGTAAACATCTCATCACATAAATAAACAATGTTTTAACTTTTAAAGTCCACATGAACCAGAAGCTGCGACAGTTTTCTTCATTTTGTGACGCAGTTCCTAGAAAAATTAAATATTCATGAGAAAAACAGTGGGCGTGGCTTGTTTCTACTGCGAGCTGATTGGATGTAGTAAAGTAGGCATTTCATTCAGAAAGATTTGGGAAATGAGTTTTAGAAGAGTTATTACAACCTAACAGACCCCATCCTCCTCGCCATTTCTGTTTGTTGTCAAAACTGACATACGAAGGGGCGTGGTTAAGTATGTTAGCCACGCCCATTAAATTCAGATTTTAATTTTAGATTACAAGAGTAAAGAATTTCTTTTTCTCAATAACATGCAGAGATGATTTTTTCACCACAAAAGTGGCAATGTGAGCTAACAAAATCATATGGTTCGTTTTGATTTCATTTGAATTTTAACGACTCTGGGAATGACTTATAAAGTTCTGTTTTGGCTTGGCGAGAGCAAAACATAAAGAAAAGGATGCCTTTTCAAAAATAACCTAACTCCCAAAGGATCTACTGTATGTGTCACAACTGCAGCTTCCCTATAGAAAGAGAGCAAAAATTAATAAACCTGCCTGTTGCCACGGCAACCGTTTGCACCTTGACAACAGCATCTGAGATGACCTAAAGAGAAAGGGAGTGGCTCTCATTCTAGTTTCCATGGGCTTGAGTTTAGATGAGAAAAATAATAATTATGTAAGAAAAGGTCTCAATAAAACAGACCTATCACGAACTGATAAATGAACCGCAATATATGTCAATGCTAAATAAAGCTTTTAAATTGTCTTCTTTCTTCAACCATCTGTCGTCTTCACTGTTCACCGTGTGTTTTGTCATATTCCAGAAGCTTGTTTTTAATGTCACTCATAACTTATAAAAAATTCATCATTCAGCTACTGCCGTGTGTGATGCGAGGCTTCAGAAGCATTGGGGATCAGTGTGAAAATAGGCTAATTATAGCAAATGTGCAAAAAATCAAATGTCGTTTTGCAGCAGCAGTGCTGTGGAATCATGGGCTGTTTGGTCCTTTATGTGAGGAGAAAATACTTGGATAAATTACAAATGAATTGTGAGATGAGGAAAAAAATGGCTTTTTTATTCTGTGACCTAAGCAAGTTTCCACGTATAACATATCAGATCTGTTTCGGGTGTGTTTTTATAAAAAGAAATACATATTTCTTTAAATAAAAATACTATTAATACATACACAGTCTGCATGTGGATTAATCCTTATGCATGGACATATTTGTCTTTTTCATGAAAATTGTTTGGATTATTTTGACTAATTATTTTGACTTAATGCAAAACTGCTATCTTCTTATTTCACCCTCATTTCCTTTTCATGCATCCATTTTTTGTTAGATACAAAAAATGGTTACATAATTTCAGGACCTTCCAGTAAATAATTTTGTGTTCATTTAATAATTAATTGTATTTTATTTAATATTTAATGTCATTTTAAATAATAAATGTTATACATTCTTTGTTATCAGCTTCCGTTTTGTTGGCACGGCCTTAAACGTTTCAATATTTTTAAAAATAATAAAACGGCTTTTGATGGAAAATAGTTTCTTTCCATAAAAAAAAAAAGTATTATGTAACAAACTGTAATTTAATCAATTAAATCCTTGAAATTAATTCATTTTTGGTCGTTATCATCAGAACTGAGGCTGGTGAAAGTGTAAAAAACTTATTATATAAATTTATATTATATTAATATAAAAGTATTATATTTTATATATATTTTTTACACAGACATTTTGTCATATGGTTTCATGTGTGTGTGTTTTTTTTATTGATGTATGTGAGGTAAATTAATATAAATGCCAGTAAATGTTTAATTTGCCAGGGCCTGTGCTTGCTTGATCTGTGGAATGTATTTTGCGAGTTGATATGAATCAAATCCCATAATTAGTCTCACTATTCATGTGTTTTTATTTTAACTGCAGTACTTTCCACTACTGATGCTCATAAGTATGATGGATGACAGGATAAACACCTCTTTTGGCATTACAAAGCAACACAGAGACACATAGTGAAAGTTAATCATAATGATGAATAAGTGTGGGCACATTTTTGTGGCTGACCCTATTGCGTCTATATGCATTTGTTGATTCATGAAAGGTGTTTACAAAGGTTTGTGTTTGGCAGGTTACTAGTATTTAATGGCCAAAGAAGCATGTGTAAACCCATTTAATCTTTGACATGCTCTGATACACTGTTAATTAAGTTGACTCAACTTAAAATTGTTAGACAACTTGCTGCTCGGCTTTTTTGAGTTGACTCAACTTTTAACCCATTTCAGTCATGACAACTCTCTGAGTAAGATGACAATATTTTTATTGATTACAATGTATGAGTGAATACATGTACATATGTTTGGTTTTGGCGGTCTAGATCTGCTACGCTGCTGCTCCTGGGAGCGAGTACCCGACTCGGTCTTGCCACAATAATAGAGACCTGCAGAATTATAAGAAAAATGGTTAGGACTACATATGCAATAGACATGAGCTGCGAATGAGTCTCCCATAGCAGATCTAGACAGGTGGTGCCAGGGTGGCGGATGGTAAATACGAGCACGCAGTCTGAAGACTAGCTACGTGTCTATTTTGTATATTAAGGGTGGTTCTGATAGGAAGAAAAAGATGTTTGGTTATCGAGAGAGGTGCGAGCGCTCCAATCAGCGCACGTTAGAGTTTCATGACTGAACTAGTATGTACTGCAATTGACTTGATTTAAGTTGAGTCAACTCAAAAAGCTCAGCAGCAAGTTGAATTACAATACAGAAGACATCACAAACACATCGATTACCAAGCCATATTGTTTCAACTTTACCACTTTTTGTAAATGATGTTGTTCGTTATGAAAATGAGCTGATTGTGTTTTCTTCAATTTGTGCTTCGTCATCTGCACTTTTGTGCGAGTACAGTCTCACTCTAACTTGCCCTGTTTTGTAAATCTCCACCCTGTTTTTTGGTTGAATCAAAACATGGCCTTTTATATTTGATTATAGTTTTTCTTTTGATAGCCATTTTAACTATTAACGGAAAGGTCTATTTTGTGTATCTGCAGTATTGCAAATAAATGAGTTGTAAGCAATAATAGGAGGATAATTTATTTTATTTTATTTTTATTAGTTTTACAGCATCACATAAAACAACACAAGCTATGTTTCCATTTAAAGATGCAAATTAAATGTATGCGCGAAACTGGAATATCGCATAAAACGTTTGCGAATAAAGCACTGTTCCATCGGATGAGTCAAACAGAACGATATCGTCACTTCCTGATATGGTTGCACGATACTGGAATTCGGTATTGATATTGAAATTGTCTCCCGCAAACATTTGAGCGCTGTTGAGCACATTCTTAAACACCGTTGATTTGCCATTGGGTTTACGTGCTCAACAGAAATGAGTGTGATTGGCCGTAAAGGTCATCAGTTCACCGAACTCACCGCTGTTTACTGAGTGTAACCACAGATACAGGGACACTGGAATGGTTTAAAGCCGCAATTCGTCATCAGGTCTCTCGTATGTCAGCTTATAGACAAAACAGCTGATCCACGTGACTTTGAAACACTCCAGTGTCCCTGTACATGTGGTTACACTCAGTAAACAGCAGGGAGATTGGTGAACTCATGACCTTCACAGCCAATCACAGTCATTTCTGTTGAGCATGTGAACACAATGGCAAATCAGCGCTGTTTAAGAACGAGCTCAACAGCGCTCAAATGTTAGCTGGTAATGGACATTATTAAAATTCCAGTATTGTGACAACCCTAATACCTGATAAATTAACACCAAATATCTCAAATAAAAATGCCACTTTGGGCCTTTTATTAATAAATTAGCTTTTGGAGGCGTGAGACGCTCCATGTCTATTTGGGAGCATAGACACTCAAGACAGTTCTGGAGGTAATAATACTGAACCACATTGATGACAGACTTTGGCTGAGGGATTTTAGAATGACCAAAACAGCATTTTAGATGTTTTACAATGTGATCGGTCTATTTGTCGATTAATGCTGTCTCATCGCACCCATTTTGTCCTCATGTGATCTCATAACAAAATCAGATGCCTTTTTTGATTTGCATGCTGGAATTTATTCAGTAAATGTGTTACCATTGTAGTTTATGCGCGTCTTACTCAGTTGGTGTTACCATTTATTATGCGATATTCAAAAAAAGCATAAAAATAGGTGGATGAATAGTACCCATGAAACAGAACAAAAAAACAAACAAACAAAACAACAACCAAAAATTAAATGTACTGTACACGTTTGGAGGATTGTTTCTGATATATTTGTTCCTGTTTGTCTGCTCAGGGATTGTGGGAAAGAGCTGGGGACCTGTCGAGATCAGGCCAAGATCATGTATGCCTGGGCCAGGAACGCTCCTCCAACCAAACTACCCAAAGGTGCTTGCTTTTTCCTCATTATTTCTTCCTCCTCTCAAAGGGCCCATTTACATCTGGTATGAAAGTTCACCCAAAATGAAAATGACCTCAACATTTACTCACATTCAAGGGGTTCTAAATAACTTTTATTTACTTCTTTCTTCTGTTGAACACAAAACAAGATATGTAGATGAATATTGGAAACTAGCAGCCATTGACATCCATACTATGGAAGTCAATGGTTGTGTCTGTCCAACATTTTTCAAAATATCTTTTTTGCGTTCAACAGAAGAAAGAAACTCAAACAGGTCTGAAACAAGTGAAGCATGTGTAAATGATGACAGAATTTTCATTTTCATGAACTATACCTTTCTGAAATCTGAAATCCGAACCCCCACGCCAAACCACACCACATGACAACCTCAAAACATTATGCAATTCTGAGTGTGCCTCACACAGGTGAGTGGGCTTGGCAAACCACCTGTAGAAAACACACTTTTTCATTTCTCTGCCAATTTAACTTACACTCGCACCAGTTTTTGCACATTTGCATTGATTTTGTCATTTAAGCGCTCATTACTTAACATAAATACAATTTTAATTTTAACCAACACTGCTTAGATCACTCTGTGCGCTAATGTAGAGTCTAGCAAAACAATCTGAACGCAAGTTTTCAAAACAGATGGATCTTGACTGACCACTTGTGATCAGATAACAGTAAATTTATGTTCATACCAGGTGTAAATATCATTTTAATAACTGAGCATCTTGATTTAGCATCATAATTTAGCAAGAAGCATATTGATCGTATTTTTCATCCTTTGTTTTCTTCAGATGTTGGCTTTAAAGTTGGAGGAGACACAAGAATTAACTACTTTGTGCTGCAAATTCACTATGGTGATGTCAACAACTTTAGAGGTACTTTAAACACTGATGTACAGCAGATCCAGAGCTAAGCATTGTGAGATCTGCATGCTTTGATCCACCGAAAACTGCTGTGTTTTGTCTGAAAAGGCAGTGACAAGCTTGTGGCTAATGTGTTCGTCTCATCTTGATTGTAGATCATCATAGAGACTGCTCAGGACTCTCTTTAAGAATGACTTCCAAACCGTAAGTTGTTTTCATTACAATAACTGGGTCACACTTTACAACAAGGTTCCATTAGTTAATGTATTTACTAACAAGAACAAACAATAAACAGTACATTTATTACAGTATTTATTCATCTTTGGTAACTTTAGTGAAGTTGTTCATTGTTATTCTTTTTAACTCAGTGTAAAACTGTAAAACAGTGTTTTAAATAATCTTATCAAGCTCCACTTTAGATTTTATGATTAATAAATGGTGTGTTGTTCATTCTTAGTTCATGTTAGTACTGATGTGAATGGAGGGGGAGACGTGAAGACAGGTGTTGTATCCAAATGCAGTTTCTGTAAGAGAATAATCAGACAGGCAGGAGTCAAAAACCAGCATACAGAGCAATAGAGGCAAATCTAAAGCGTAATCCGTATAACAGGCAAATGATCAAGACAGGCGACAGGAGTCAAAGCGATGAAACGTCAAAAACACAGAATGACAAAAACTATGGAAAACACTTAGAATTGTTGCAAAATTAACAAGGCTCAGCAACGGATGTGTGAATGAAAGGTGCATTTATAATCCAAGTAATTAATGATAATGTTCTTCAGCTGTGCGTGTAATCAGAGTGAGCTTTAAATTTATGAATGTGTTAATGTAGTCATGACAATTTTTTTTTTTATCAATATTTGTTTTTCATTATTATCATTTTTTTTTAATTGAAGTGACTAGTTTCCCAGTGTTGGGTTGCAGCTGGAAGGGCATGCGCTGCGTAAAACATATGCTGGATAAGTTGGTGGTTCATTCCACTGTGGCGACCCCAGATTAATAAAGGGACTAGGCCGAAAAGAAAATGAATAAAGTGTCTAGTTCCAGTCCTTGATCCTGATTGGCCAATTCAGGGTTCCATTGATGTTACTATGTTGTAATTCACAGCAGAGCACACTTATGTTCTCATTGATTTTGCTAAAGCGTGTGTTTTATATGCGAGTCGAGTAACTGCAATATATTGATGTCAGCAGCATAATATCCAGCTTTTATGTTTGTAACAGGTCTGTAAATCAGCCTGAATGCAGCAAACATGGAATACCGATATATAAAAAAGTCACATACTAGAATCTCCTGTTTTATTTCATCATAATCAAAATAAGACCTTTTTATTTCAATTATGTGGTCAATGATTTATAAAAAAGAATGGACTTTCATCAGTATTTAAAAGTGGTGTTTTTAGAATTTAGTGCTATGCAGTATTGTTTTGAGGGGGGGAAATCTTGAAATTAAATGTTGTGACCGAAGAATTAAATCAACCTTGGACCATTTAATTATTTTTTTAAAATGCAGTTTTGTCCATTACATCCTCATATGAGCATTATTTTTCAATAGTAGTAATGTCTGATTAATATGCCAAAATATTTATTTTGACTATTACATGGTGTAGTATGCAGGATTCATTATGATGTTTTTTTTGTGTGTGTGTCCTGTGTGCAGACAGCCCTTTATTGCTGGCATGTATCTGATGATGTCTGTGGACACACTGATTCCTCCCGGGAAAAAGGGTACATTTGAACCTTGTTTTCTATTTATTTAAGTTGATGTACTGTATTTTATTTTTAGATCAGGTCTGCCATTAAAATATAATTTTTATTGGTTGTTTAAACTTTCAAAAAGATTATTGATTGGCTTTACTGCTTTTATGAAGAACATTTTACTGTTTATTCATTCTCCACTACAAATTATTCTTTACAATGAGAAATATTATTTAATCTTCTATAAAAAAATCTTTAAAAAGCTTTGCTTTTTTGGTAACACTTTAATTTAAGGTAACGTAGCTAAACATGTTCCATGCACTTACTAGTTAAAACGAATTATGTATGATTACATGTAACTAACTCTAAACCTTACCCACATTCTAACCTCAACCAAATATAATATGTACATGTAATTTATTAACATCACTCAGTACTTAACTGAATAGTTTCACTGTAACTACTATAAAATAAAGTGTAACTTTTTTTAAGGACCTATTAGGAATGGTTGCATGTATATATCTCAGCCAGAAGTGTCACAATTGCCCATTTGTCTCTATAATTGAAACAAGCTTTCAATAAGAATGTTTTGTTTTGTTTTTTGCATATGGAGTGTTGATTATAACATGATATTTTTGGTGTTCACAGTTACCAATGCAGACATTGCTTGCACTTACACATCTTCCCCGATGTATCCATTTGCCTTCAGGACGCACACACACAGCCTTGGTGAGATGATTAAAAAATTGTGTTTGTAATATTTACATTGTCTGAGTTCTTGTTTAGTTCTTAAATTCTCTTTTACGTTTCCATAATCTTGTTGTTTGTCTTTGCCCTTCAGGTAAAGTTGTAAGCGGGTACAGGGTTCGAAATGGACAGTGGACTCAGATTGGACGACAATCTCCGCTGTTGCCACAGGTAAGTGTGTAGCACTTTCACAGTAAATCTAAAGTTTTACAAATGAAAGGAAATGGTGGGTGTAGAGAAGAAACTCCGTAGTCTTCATTCATTAATTTCCCTTCCGAGTTAGTCTCTATTTCATAGGTCGCCACAGCGGAATGAACTGCCAACTATTCGGCATATGTTTTACGCAGTGGATGCCCTTCCAGCTGCACCCCAGTACTGGGAAATGCCAACTGACCCAGCCAGGACTCGAACCAGCGGCTTTCTTGCTCTAAGCCATCGTGCCACCCTCTTAGTAGTCTTTAGAAAACTAAATCAATTATGTAATGGCTTCTAATATAATTGTAACATTTTAAAATACAATAAATTAAATGTTATGTTATCATGCAATAAATATGTAGAACAGTGCAAAAATTGATTTTTTATTCAAATTTTTTATGTTAGCCTTAAAAAGTATTAGTGATAATGGAATAGTTCCCCCCAAAATAAAACTAATTGTACATTTACTCAGCCGTACTGCATTTTAACATTTTAACTTGTTTGCCACACAATTGTTTCTCTTCAGAAGACTTGGATTGAATTGCTCAATTGGAATGGATTACTTTTACAATCTCTTTATGCATATTTTGAAGCTTAAAGGCTTTTAGTTTGGTGAATTGTCAATGTGTCTTGCAGTGGATTTTCTTAATTGAGTGTATTTTTGAATGCATTTTGAATATAACATTAGGATATTAAAAAAATAATAATAATAAATTTCTTGTTTTTAGGCTTTTTATCCAGCCACCAACACAATTGATGTGAAAGATGGAGACATACTAGCCGCCCGTTGCGTTTTCACAGGAGAAGGACGAACCACTACAACCCAAATTGGGTAAGTTCATGTTATTACCAGTAATGGATGCATCGAAATTAAAATTCTCAGATTTTGGAAGCACTTGGCTGAAAATGTGAACTTAAAATGCGTTGTAATAATTATGTTTTCATTTATTAATTAAAGTAATTTTGTAAGAGTTTTTTTTTATTTAACGCAATTAGTTGAGTTATACAAAAAAATTACTTAAATTATACTATTATTTAAAGACACAAGTTAATAAAATAACCACATTTTGTTGATAATTTAATTTTATTAACAGTGAACAAATTGGGAGGTGTTGTTTTACCAGCGTTGCCATAACAGCATAGTATCGCTATTACAAGCAGCAGGAACAAGTATACTACATAGAAATGTCCTGTCGGCATGTTATTTAAGTGAACTTTGCTTTTACAGTGAGCATGTGCAGTTCATGCATAGATATGTATACATGAGTGCAATATCCACAGAGCAGAATCATACATTGGGATGTGAAAATAAGGGCTATCCAAAAAATAAATAAACAGTTTAGCCTATTATTAATAATAGCCTAGTAAACAAATTGAATGGTTGTCAAATCTCATTCACATTTTACTAGTTATTTAATGAAGGGCAGCAAATAAGCTTCTCATTTTACCTTCTCATTAACCTTTGATGACTGAGGTGACTGATTCTGAAGTTGCAAAGAAAAGGCAACGAGCCGGAAGCTATGCACCCATTTTTATACTAATTTAAAAGTATTTGCAAGCCAAAATATAAAACGAAAGCATACTTCTCATAAAAAAAGCATAAAAATGTTTTAAGCATTTGAAAGGTTTTGGAACAGTAAACATGTCAGGTTAAATAATTATTTATCATATTATCATTGACTTCTGCTGTCTTCATTAGTTTCAAAAACACAGACTTGAAAAGGCATCTTTGAATATCTTTGGATATAAATAAGCCACTTCACGGGCTGACACAAGTAGCTTTTGATGTGGATGGTCCTTTGCCACTGGAGATACTTGACAAAAAATAAAATAAAATAAAATGTATATACCGCAGGAACGGCATAACAGAACATTTTAGCGCTTTTAAAGTCGTGATTTTTCCAAACCACGGTAAACCTTGAAACCAGTTATCATCCCTTGCTTAGGATAGAATGGTAAAATACAGTAGAAACCCAGGAAAAACCTGCCACTCTACACCTGCACAATGAGTACAGCTGGATGGAGAGTGGATGGACCAGTTATCGATTTATATTTTTGGCCATTTTTTATTGTTCATCCCTACTTACCAGTAATACATGTATAACTGTTGCAAATACTTAATAACTGTTTAAAACGTGCAATTGATGTCAGATTTCCACTTTCTTTGTTGTTTTATTCATTCCAATGTAGAGTTACTGTGGCAGTAAGTGTGTTTGATGAGTGATGGTGTTCCTGCTGTTGACATTTCTCTCTGTTTGCATGTTTTTGGACTTCTGATCCTGCTGTGTCTCTGATCACCTGTCTTCCTACTGAATGTCTATCTGATTCGCAGTAAGACAGGTTGTGTGTGTGTGTGTGTGTGTGTGTGCGTGTGTGTGTGTGCGTGTGCGTGTGCGTGTGCGTGTGCGTGTGCGTGTGCGTGTGCGTGTGTGTGTGTGTTTTTGTGTGTGTTTCTGTGTGTGGTGTTTTAAAGCGTGATTAAACAAACAGCGCAGGTCTATGTTGATGTCTCCGTTTCATCATATCCTGTTAGAGCGTGACTCTTTGGACGTATATATGCCTCTGCCCTGCCATTGCTGTTACCATGGTGACGGAGAGAGCACATAATAGTGCATTGACGCATCTCCCAGGAAGCCCAGCACCATCGCCTACGCAGCCGACTCAAGGCCACAAGATAAAGATGATTGTTGACTTTTCAAGTCAAGCTCTTTGTCACCAAGAACCATCCATCTGGGACTGAAATGTGTACACAAGAACATAGACATGAATTCATTTTGAGTTCTTGGTCCTACATATAGACACTTCTCACGATCTTCAAAAATAATCCAAGAACAAGCCCAGTATTTTTAATTATCATTAATATGATCTATTATTAGTTATGTTTTATCAATTACAAAAACAGAAATGAGCTAAAACCACTCCGAGTTTGAAAAAAAGAGACATGGAAAGGAAGAAAAGACTAGGTCAGCTTAGTAATAGAAACATTTTTATTATAAACTCAAAGCAAATGTACTACTGGTATTATTAACACAGTATTTGTGATGAGAGGCTTTTGTTTAATGGTTTTCTTATGGCCTATATATACACTGCTTAGGGCTTCACAAATCGTGAACATCACAGTATTATTAAATATTACAATTATAACAATATCAACAGCAGCGCTCGTGCACAATACAGAGCTGATTCAGCGGTTGCCTAGTGACATAAAAAGTGCAGAGCACATTAGGGTTGTCACGATACTGGAATTTTAAAAACGCCCATTTCCTGCGAATATTTGAGCGCTATTGAGCACGTTTTTAAACACTGCTGATTTGTCATTGGGTTCTTGTGCTCAACAGAAATGACTGTGATTGGCCAGGAAGGTCATCAGTTCACCGAACTCACCACTGTTTACTGAGTGTAACCACAGATACAAGAACACTGGAGCGTTTTTAAAGCCGTGATTCATCAGCGGGTCGCTCGTATGTCAGCTTATAGACAAACCAGCTGATCCACGTGACTTTGAAACACTCCAGTGTCCCTGTATCTGTGGTTACACTCAGTAAACAGCGGTGAGTTCGGTGAACTGATGACCTTTACGGCCAATCAAAGTCATTTCTGTTGAGCATGTGAACACAATGGCAAATCAGCTGTTTAAGAACTCAACAGCGCTCAAATGTTTGCGGAAAGTGGACGTTTTTAAAATTTCAGTACAAATTAGTAGCAAATTCCAGTATCGTGACAACCATAGAGCACATCCTTTTTTTCTCATCAACATTTTTTCTTGCATTCTTAGAACGGAAAAGCATGTTAAGTGTGATCGCCCCCTTACTCTTACTTTTTCTTTTCTTTTTTTCTTGTTACAACCTGTAATGATTAATACATGACAGAAATATTTTCCACATTTGATGTTTACCTAATGAAAGACCCCCAGTGCTGTGCAAATGTATTCATACCCTTGTTCTTTTTTTTTTTGCTGCATTTTATGTTTTAGCCTCATGTTAAACTGTTTTAAATGACTTTTCCGCCCACATTAATCTCTATAAAAGCAAAGTAACAAAAGTTTTTGTGATGACTTTCCAAATTTATTACAATAAAACATATTCACACCCTTTTATATAGCACTTAGCTCAGGAGCTTTCACTAATTTTCACTAAATAATATTAGAAATGTGTTTTGATTGGAGTTTACTAGTGGTAAATTCAACTGACTTGACGTGATATGGAAAGGATATCTCATAGATGATTTAGTCCTTTTTTTCAGCATTTCAGTCACATAACTTGTATGTAAATTTTCCATCTCTATTATCAGAATACACATTGCAAACTCAGCATGATCACAGCATCTTCAATTCTCCAGCTGTTGATTTTGTTGGATGCTATGTACAATGGCTGGTTTACATCACTTCAGGAAACCAGAAAAATAAGTCTAAGGGAAATTAGTTCTCGGGGAACCAACCCTAGTGTTTGTTTGTTTTGTTTTTTTTGTTCTCTTACTGTTCTCGAGTTCTGTTGCGAAACCATGGTTAAAAGAGTTATTACCAAGCATTTAAAAAGCTTGAAATACAGTAATATCTGCAAAAAAAGTTATCAAAGATTCTTTTGTACAGTAGTAGCTTACAGAAATCCTAACAGCAAATTTAGGCCATGAAGTGTATCTTGCTGATTTTCAGCATACACTCCAAAAATAATTTTTGCTGCTTGTTCAAACTACTTATTTAAAATAAAATGAAACAACAAAATTCTTGAGATTTTTTTGGACAACTTAATTGTTTTAAGTTCAAACCACTTAAAAGTGTAATTTTAACTTGATTGATTTGTGTTGGGACAACATGAGTGATTTGTGTGGAACCCTGCATTTTTTTTATAGTGTAGTGTTTTTTATTTTATAGTGATTCTAGAATTGTGGGCTCATTTTGTGTTTCCGAGATAAACCTTCTATTACATTTTAAAAACAGAAACTTTAACAAAACAGTTTTGAATAATAGCACAAATTGTCAGTGTTCGTCCGCGTCATCCTTTGTTTGTCATGTGCTTTCTTTGTCCTTCTCCCGCCACCGTCATTATTAATCTGTCTCACCTGTACTCATCCCTCTTGTGTCATTAGTCTAATCAGCCCCCATCTATTTATATCCTTTCGTCTGTGTCTTTCGTTGTCCGGTATTTTGCTTCGTTTGGTTCGTCCTGTGATTCGTGTGGTCCTGTGTCTGCCTGTCTTCCCATACCCTGTATCAGTTCCCGTAAGTGTTGAATAAACCCGTTTTGTAATGTTCATCCTTCTCCGTCTCGTCTTGTTATCCTCCGCCCTCCGGGCGTTACACAAATTATATCTCTATAAATAATGTTTTATGTGTATTTGAGGACATTTGTCTTAAGACTCACACTGTACTATTTTTATTTCTCTCTAGCTCCCAAATCCTACATTCTGTCTGTGTGTGCGTGTTTCTGTGCTGTTCTGTTGGTTATTTTTATACTTGCGGCTTTGTAGCTGTACTTGTGTGTTTTTTGCCAGTAGTCTGTTCATGTCTCATTGTTTTCTTCCTCACAGAGGCACCTCCAGTGATGAGATGTGTAACTTCTACATCATGTACTACATGGAAAACACCCATGCTGTGCCTTACATGAACTGCAGAGATGATGGCAGCACTGAGCTCTTCAGAAACATCCCTTCTGAGGCCAATATTCCAATCCCGGTCAGGCCGGACCACATGATGTCCATGAAGCACGAGTCTGCTCCTCGCAAAGGTACCATACAAAAACAAAAACTTCAAGATTTAGCATACACAGCGCTACTTGTAGGCAGTTTGAACAGATAGCACTTATATCTTGGAATCATTGAATGTTATTATGTTTTTGGGTAATTCAGTTGTTTTTGCTAATATTCTTATTTGTCTTACTTGTCAATTAGATGTTGTGGAGCTCCAGGAGCCCAAGAGAGACGAGGAAGTTCTGGACCAAGGTAAGATTTTAAAATAATTTTTAAGAGAATTTTTTCATGAAACATAGTCATTACTGAAATATCATTACAAATCCCCCTCTATAAACAGATATAGGGGTTAAATTATGCTTTTCAGTACAACTATGGTATATAGCTCATATAAACACTCAATAGATAGGTAAAGGAGATGCCCAAACCTTCAAAACGTTCTGAACTTTCCAGTTTGAGATCCATTTGACACTGTTGAACACAAAGGACGAAAGTATCATTAAAAACACCATAACGTTTACATATATTAATTTGGCCCTTGCTTTTATCCAAAGTGACTTGCAGATGAGCAAACAACTTATCAAAAATAAGAAAAAAATGCTCATATTATTTATTTATTTATTTATTCATGGTGAGTGTGTATAAGTGGATTAGTCATGTGATGTGGGGTGGCTAAGTGTTTTCCAGAAGAAGTGCGTCTGCTTCTTGACCAAAGAGGAAGTTTTGAACAATGACTTTGCCTCATTGTTTCACTATGTCTGCACTGCACCAGTGCAATGCCGTTTTAGACATTAAAAAAATACTGTTTGGATTTACTATAGACACAGTAAGGCTGAACAACATATCATTTGAGCATCGATATCGCAGTGTGTATATCCGCAATAGTCACATTGCAGGATTTGATTGTTTATTAAAGATTAAAGGATAAAGATATTATTAAATATTCTTTTTATTATTGTATAAAATTATTTACACAATGATAACCATGTTATTGTACGTATGATTGTTACATTTCTGTATATCAATACTGTTAGACTCCATTAAGCAATAACCATTAAGCACTATTTATTTTACTTTTATTTTTGCTCTATCGCTTTTACACATGCTTGTAATTTATTATATTTTATGCAGATGCATAGAAAAAGGCTTGATCACCCCATTCAATCTAATTTATGAAATCTTTCCAATTAGAGCTATTCAAATCATCTGGTAAAATCATATTCATATTGCAATATAGATCGCAGCAAAACAAAATATATCGCAATGTCAGTCCAATATTGTACAGCCCTAAAACACGGAGTGAAAAACTAACACTGAATAGGCTTTGACGCTAGTTTTGTTTTGCAGTTGACCTTATTGCATATACCTTTATAGGAGTCTCTCTTTCAGATGAACAATGAATGGGGGAAGAGTTTAAGTGCAACAAGACTTACTAAATGTGCTTTTCTACTGCACGGTTCAGTTCAGTATGGCTCACTTTTGAAGGATTTTCCACTGCATATCATAACTAGTACAGGTGCTTTTTTATTACCAGAAACTGTATCTCTGCTTCATTCATGTCTGTCTCTGTCACTGATTGCTGTTTATCTAACGATGCAGGAGAAACAGACATGCATGTGGGAAAGGTGGGTGAGGAGAACCAGCTTATTTGCATTTAAAGGCAAAGGCTACAAAACAGCTACAATTTCCTCTTACCCCAAAATTGACATTCATAGCAGGGCATAGTAAATGATCTGACAGGTGTTTTGAGCTGAAACTTTACAGACACATACTGGGGACACCAAAGACTTATCTTACATCTTGTAAAATGGATAAATTGTCAGCAGCAGCCACTTTTATACTGTTGGTAGTATCATGGTCAGTAGAAGAGGTTCAGACATTCCTCTCTCTGATAACCAGACTGGATGGGACGACTCATAATGAAAAAGTTTTTCAGGTTGCATTGACATGTTTAAGTTCTGGTTTGGGTCTTTGAGTCGTCTTTTGGCTTGTTTGAGTTAATACTGCTACTGTGTTTGAAGATAAACATACCAGAGCATGACTGCTTTCACAGCAACAACACTTCGGCAGGCTGTCACGAGTTCGGCTTTAAAAATACATCTCTCACCAGGCATTGTGCCGTTCGTGAACATGGAAACCTCCATCTCAAATACCTGATCATCACTGTGTGGAATCATGTTTCATCGCCACCCTTTAGTATATATGAAATGTGTGTTTTGTAGTAAGAATGATAACTATAGATATACAATTACTGGCTTATGAAACTGTTTTTATTATTATTGTTAATTCATTCATTTTCATTTCGGCTTAGTCCCTTTATTAATCTGGGGTCGCCACAGTGGAATGAACCACCAACTTATCCAGCATATGTTTTACGCAGCGGATGCCCTTCCAGCTGCAACCCATCACTGGGAAACATCCACACACTCTCATTCACACACATACACTACGGACAATTTAGCTTACCCAATTCACCTATACCGCATGTCTTTGGACTTGTGGGGGAAACCGGAGCACCCGGAAGAAACCCATGCCAACACAGGAAGAACATGCAAACTCCACATAGAAACGCCAACTGACCCAGCCGAGGCTCGAACCAGCGATCTTCTTGCTGTGAGGCGAACGTGCTATCCACTACACCACCGTGAGGCCCATTATTGTTAATATTATTAAATTATTATTATTAATTATTATTATTATAAGCTCACAAGTTTTGTCATCTTTAAGGAGGGATTCTGATTGGCTGTCTGTGTTTTATTTTGCAGTGTCGTTCCTCTGTTTTACCTTTTATAGTAGTGGTTTGGATGTTGATATTCTTTTAAATATCAAATGATTTTTTAAAGGGTTCTACTTTATATTAAAGGGATAGTTCACCCAAAAATGAAATTTTACCATTTACTCACCCACAAGTGGTTCTAAACCTTGATGAATTTCTTTCCTCCGAATACAAAAGAAGATATTTTGAAAAAAGGTGAAAACCTGTAACCCATGACTTTCATAGTAGGAAAAACAAATACTATTGAAGTCAGTGGTTACAGGTTTCTAGCTTTCTTTAAAAAGTATTATTTTGTGTTCATCAAAAGAAATAAAGTCAAACAGGTTTAGAACAAGTGAAGGATGAGTACTTAAATAAATAAGTACAACGTACTTGTGTTCATATTGTATTGCGCAACACTTACAGTTCTACCGAGGTGTGAAACAGTTATGCACATCTTGTCAGGGAGGCACAGTTCTGTGGTCAGTAGTAAATTTCTGAAAAAGGCCAGAGGGCGCTCTCGTACTCTAAATTTGCAAATTTTGGAGTAAAAACTTATCATATGTGGTATTTTCACATGCACCATTTACTACCACTGAGAAGTTCACTGAAAAGCTGCAAAATCTGGCATTATTGCAAAATAGTTATCTCAATGTCATTATCATCCAATTAAATTGATTTCCATTTTAATAAACGCTAAAGCACATGCTGGAGATTTACTGAAAATGGATTTACTGACAAAATGCACAAGAATATTGGCTTTGATTAATTGCCCTATTGACCTTTATTTTTACGTACGAGCAGGCTCAGCCTTTAGAATGTTTTTGACTCAAGACTTACATTCTCATTCACATCCATAGATTTTTTAACATTAAAAAAATGCTTGATGTTGCAAACTGATATTATCTTTTTGATATTTTCTTTTTGTTATTCTACTTTCTATGTATAGTATGTGACTTTGTATAGCAAGTAGATTTACCGTTTTCTATCATTTATTATGTCTAGTAATTTCTCTCATAGGCAACTGATTTGGAAATTCTGAAACAATCGCAAAATCGAGCGCAAATCCGCATTGCAGAATAAGGCCAATAAACAATAGAGAATATTGGCATTGTTCCTAAGGAAATTAAATATCTTCTCAACAAATCCTGTAATTCATGTTTCACAACGTTAAACCTATAGCGGCCACTATAGGGATCAGTAGTTCTTCGTCAGGGGCCAGTTAAATACTGTAGTTAACTACTAATGCACCACAACTCAAACATGTGTCTTCAAAACGTATGTTGGCAGGTTTTTATTAAAAGGCCAGCATTGACATTAGTGTTAAGGCAGCAACAAAACCATATTTTCCATTCACTTTAAAGTTTGAAATTGTGATTAATTTTTTTTAAGCTATTGCTGTTTTGGGTGAGAAAATATCATCTTAAATACTATCTCAACTTACCCCGGTGGTGAAATATTTAAAGTTTAGTATGGTTTGTCCCATTTATCCATTGCTAGCCTGATGAGAGCTCAGATCTCCTTCTTAGAGGCATCTCCATATGAATTAAAAACTAAATCCATTAGCATCCTATTTCTGCTCTCATTTTGGCTAAATTTAATCCCAACAAAATTGAATTTCCTTTTTAAATCCTAAACTACAATTCTACTTGAAACTAGTGCAATATCCAGACTTCTCCATATAGTTGCATTTCAATGTTTTTTTTTACCAAATAGATTTATTAATCTTATTTATTAACACAAAATAAAAGCTCAAAAATAGAACAGTGACTTGAGATTTACTCATGCATTATTCACTCCCTAAATTAGTGGTCCTCAACCTTTTTATCACCGTGGACCGGTGTTCTGTCGATTTGTCCTAATTTGTTAGATTGTGGGGGTTTGGGGGGTGTGGTTCTACGTAGATTGACCATCAACATTTTCTCAGAAGATGTCAAGCTGACAAAAGCTTGCTGTAACTCTGATGCAAGTTTTATTTATGGAGAAAATTAAAAAGCACTGCTGTGTTTTGAGTGCTCTGTGTTTGTCTGAAGTAATAGTCTACCAAAATGTGTACATTCCCCTCAGTCCAGAGGGGAACTTTGGGTGCTTGAGCACCTGCCATTTTTTCTCTTGGAGAGAAAGTGCCCCCTCAAGACGAAAGTTTCCCTATCCCTAACAACTTGCTCACGTCGCTCCCAAAATGCAACGCAATCCGCATGCCTCCATTGGAAATAACAAACTTGCTTGCGGAAAAGACGCGATATGTTAACGGTCCCTAAAGCTGCCGTCATTTGGGGTCTCCAGCAGTTGATCTTCTTCCTGCACAGACATGGTGGATTCACCTGATTTGTTGACAAATGGGTGGCGGATTCATTTCTTGACAGTTCATGGGTCCTTGACTGGGCTGTTTCCCCTACGCAAAGAAACATTCCAAAGATGTCTGTTTCTTACTCATTTTGTTAGCTTGTGGGTTAAATTTTGGCGCACAAGTGACAAGATATAGCCAAGAGAATACGGTAATTTTTAAAAATAAAAGATCGTTCAAACTCGGATAATAAATAAAACAGAAATTCATTCATTCATTTTCTTTTCGGCTTAGTCCCTTTAATAATCTGGGGTCGCCACAGAGGAATGAACCGCCAACTTATCCAGCATATGTTTTACGCAGCGGATGCCCTTCTAGCTGCAACCCATCACTGGGAAACATCCACACACACACTCATTCAAACACATACACTACGGACAATTTAGCTTACCCAATTCACCTATACACATATCTTTGGACTTGTGGGGGAAACCGGAGCACCCGGAAGAAACCCACGGAGAACATGCAAACTCCACACAGAAATGCCAACTGAGCCAGCCGAGGCTCGAACCAGCGACCTTCTTGCTGTGAGGCGATCGTGCTGCCCACTGTGCCACCGTGAGACCCTAAAACAGAAATAATTAATGATTTCTTGTGCGGCCTGGTACCAATTGATCCACGGACTGGTTAAAACTGGTAAAAAAAAATTTTTTATTAACTTGTGGCTGCTTCATTCGGAAGTTGACAGCTAAATGTGTGTAGACAGTTGTACTAAAATAACTGTAATTAAGATTGACACTGATGTGTTTTTGTCTTCTATTTGTTTTGTGTCAATGGTGTCTGGAGATGTGTCCTTCTTTGTTTAAGCCACTGCTCTTGCTTTGGCAATAAATTACCTTGCTGCATCCTTGGTTTGGATGGGGAAAGACATTTAGTTCATAAGAATCCATATGGGTACAACTGAAAAGTCCTTTTGTTGTTCCAAGATCAATTGAGGATCTATAAAGCATTTTACCACACAAGCATAATTAGTGCAAAATCACAGTTGGTGCTTATTGATTATGGCCAAATGGACTGGACTGCCATATGTTTTAATTGTTAACAGCTAAAATGTTGAGATAAATTTAGCTGAAGAGTGCATGAGTTGTGCATCATCAGATAAAACACAATTTCAACAGGAACGTTTTAATTAAATATCTCCATGCAGCAGAAATCTGCAAGTGTAGTCAATTTCTCGTATTGACATATTGGATAAATGTTTGTCGATAAAGAGGCAGTGTCATTTTTAAAGGATGCATTAAGCGTGTCTTTTCACCTCCTCCAATCGCCCACAATCCTTTTGTAAGCAATCTGATTTCCTGAAAATTGACAGAAAGTGAGTCAGTGCTGAACTTGATTGAGTTCATTGTGAAATTGTGTAACATTCATGTTTTTGTAAATGAACACTCGACACTGATGAACACTTCCCATGATGGAAATCACTGGAGTATATTTGTCAGATATTTTTTTCCCACTGTTTTTCATTAGTATAACATCATTTAATATGTACATTTAATTTTGAATAAGTGTATTTTTATGAATCTATTTCTGTAATATTGTTACAATACTAAAATGACAAATAAATTAATATTGTTGTTATTGCATAATGGAAAAATAAAGAACATATTAAAGTGTTACCAGCAATTTGGCATAACCCTGGGGCAAAAACCTTAATGATGTACTGTAGCCATGTGGACTTACCTCAACACTTTATTCCAGCATTCAGTGCGAACGGGTTGTCTGGCCAAGAAATACTGAAGTAGTTAGACTACTTCAAGCTTGAGGCTCAGCAAAATGAATTTTGGAAAAATCTGTGACAGTAATGGCATGATATTCAATTATGTGTCCATGCAAGGAGGAAGAAAAGATTTGGAAATGAATAAACCTCCAGGAAGGAAAGAAAAGTCAATAGAGAGGACTGGAGGATCCACTGCCTTGTGTCTTAACTTTCATGTTTTAGTCAAAGCCAAAATGTTATGTTTTGAGGGACTAGCAAAGCTGCAGTTTGCTACACAACTGCCACGAAAAAGCGATTCTTAAGTACCACCAAAGCATTGCTTGGCTAGAAATGAGAACTGTTTGCATCAGGGTGGGGTTACCGCGACCAATGAGATGAACAGAAACTGTGTTGAGTGGTGTTTTTTAAATAGCAATGGAACACAATGCGGAACAGGTTATTATCGTTTGTAATATCCAACTATACAAACTACGGCACGCTGCATGAACACTTTATTTTCATTTATAGCAAATGTTTGTGTATGCAAATTATGGTATGCATAAATACGTTATTCTTGCTAATTATCTTTGACTATACAAACAGTTATTGCATGCTGCAAGAACATGGAGTATTCAATGAGTTTTGGATGCTGATGTTAGCTTGCAAAGCCATTAACATTAATAGCAACTCAACACTGATAATAAGTTTGCCACTTCCATGTTTGCATTGCTAGGAAGTATGAAACATTCAGTAATGTTAGAACTGGCTCTACGGTGGCCCTCTAGCCCATGGAAGAGCACTAGCTCTGAACTAGCACTAGGTTCCACATGCTGGGGGAAAAGGGGTAATAGGTGCTCTAGAGTTTATATCTGCCTTTGGACTTGCACTTCTGTCTGTTAATGTAGACATGGGCATTTTATAGCGAGTCAATGAAACATCTGAACTTTTCAGAGTATCTCGTGTGCACCGCGAGTCATGTGACAATAATCAATCAGCCAGCTTCATGCTTTTTATGGAATAACGATCAACTAATTACCTAAAACAAACAATTTAACAAATCCAGAGGTCTCTCAGTGATGATCATTTGTGTACTTCGCTTATCCACCTCTGATATTCAACCTGACTTTAGTACTAGATTTCTCTTACTAAACATAAAAATAAATAAATAAGTTAATAAAAATAAACTAAGGTGAAACAATTAACCCTGTGGCGTTTATTGCTTTTTCATTTAAAGTTGTTGTTGTGATGCTGGTCTTGAAAATACATGCACTAATTGTGTAAAGTTTAAACTTTAACATTTGTGTAACATTTTTTAAACTTGTTTTTATGAATGTTTATCAAATAGTGAAATAATTGTGTGCTGCACGTTTTATTGTCTCATAATGTTTCACATACTGTTATTTTTTTATTTAAAAAAATTAGTTGAAAACTATTTTTGGAGGAACTGTGCTGTATTGGTCCAGGCCTCTAAAACTGCCCAGTGTCTAATTTGACCCCTCAGGAAAATGTATAATAAAAAATTATTTAACCCTTATTTTAGTTCAAAGTGACTACCTGTTTGTTATGTTCGTGGCTGTTTTTGACCCATTGGCTTCCATTATAACCACATTTTTTGATTGCAAAGCCTTGACACCAAATAATCATAAACCGAAAAAAATACATGTTTGACCTCTTGCCAACATGGATGCATGAATACATAATAATATGGTGTCATGCAATCAAAAAATGTCATTATAAGGGAAGTCAATGGGACAAAAACGGCCACAAACACAACAAAAGGGTAGTACATTTGCCCAGAGTGTATTGTTGAGTTTTTGAAAATGTTCAAAGCATTTTCCCAAAATATGTGTCAAATTAAGATTTGTCACCAAAAATTTATTTCATCTGTTATACACAGAAAGTTGTGGCCAGATTAAGACTCAAAATCACCCCAGAGTTGATGAAAACACCCCCAACAGCACATAAGGTTTCAAATAAAATCCTGTGCTAATGAAATCCAACTGCTTTATTAACAGCTCAAAGCCTAATACATGTCAACTGATACTCCAACTGCTTAGTTCCTAAACTAGCAACGATTAATTGATCTTACCTCAAGTAAGCATGTTTGGCTGGATAATCACTGTGGCATATTGTGCTAACTCCATAAGAAAACATCAGACATTTTCCCGCTACAGGAGGCTTCTACTCCTCCTGCTCTGCTCTGCAAAACAAAAATGATGATGAGTGTCTCAATAGGGTATATGCACAGCTAGTGTTTTTTTTTTCCCTACCGATAAACTTCCGGTGAACGGTTAATGTGACTTTTTTCAATTTTATGCAGTTCCTTTTACAGCATCGACGTTGTAATGTAATTAAAATACAATCAGTTATTAAAGTATTCATTTCATTGTTCAAGTGTAAAAGAGATGAAAAGCCATTTACACACATGCACAGTCAGGATCAGCAGGCTAGCCCAGAAACTCCATTGAAAATACTGGAGTAAAATTAATTTTCATATTTTAAAGACATGGTGCGGAAAAATGAAATTCAATGCGGTGCTTCTTGTACATTCTGAAACCCACTTTATATCGTATATCAATCAGGCAGTGAAGATCATTGATTTTTAAAGAAAAGAGACCTTAAATGTGGCGATTTTATAATGGCATACAGTTCACCGGAAACACTTTAACTGGGTTAGAGTAGAGTGCCTTCTGAGTGCCTTCTGTGTGAGCAAAAACACATCGCAGGATTGCTCCCAGGATTGAGCACCCCAGTTAAATTGTCAGGGTCAGTTGATGCTTCTATGGTAGTGGCTCATACCATGTGAGAGGAACCTACAAGTCTCACAAGCTCCCAATCATTTTTAAAGATGTCAAAGAAGCTGTCGGCTTGAATTTGTGAGGTGTGTGAGTTGTCAATATAAGTGAAGTTGACCAATCAGGAGGATAAACTCACTGAACAGCCAGTGCTGTATCGCAGTGTGTTATGCTTGACAGGGTCATCATAGATTACAGATTATGCTGATTTTAGTCCATGTACAGCCACCTAACCAATGTTTAAAGGACTTAGCTTATGATTACAAAGCCAATTCTATATAATCAAAGGAAAACTCTGGTACATAGGAGATTAACTTTCAGCATTCCTTCAGTCAGGGGCGCCGCTGGCTGGTACGGGCCCTATGACAAAGTTTTTGAAGACTGTGGGGGTAGGGGGATGGGGATGTCGTCGAAAGTGAAGAGTGGGGGTAGAGTCGGCGTTGAGTCACAGGCGAAAGTGAAGAGCAGTGTGGAGGGGTGTGGTGGGGGTGGATGGTTTCTATTGGGCCCCTAATAGTAATTCTGGGGGCCCCGAAGGATACTTACTTTCCTTTTCCCCCACCCACCCTCAGCAGCCCCCTGCCTACAGTAGCTGGATTTTTCATGTGTACTGTTACCTGTTTGAAGCAACAACTAATGTTTGAAAGGTAAAATCCCAATATGAGGATTCTTGTCACATGAGACATACTGTATTGAGCCTGTACTTTGCACTGATTTGATGATCATTGGTTGAATCCAAATACTCCACGTGACATCGATCCAATAGTACTGATCTTTTTAGGTAATCCCCATTCTTCCTTCTAACAGTTTGGTGTCACTTAGAAAAGCTCAATATTTTCTTTATTCAAAATTATTCTTGCAAGATCTGCAGATATTTGTGGTTATCGATTGAAAGATAAGATTGTCCTTTTCCCCATATTGTTTCCTTTTTCCCACAGTTTTTTCGAGGGCGAGGGAAGGTCATGGTATTTTGTAAAAGATTACGAAGGCAAATTAATTTTTACAAAATAACGAAGAACACATTTTGATTTCATGCTGACTTTAAGTGTACATTTGTTTTTATAACATGAATGTGTTGACCTTATTCTTCACGTACGAGCGGGTGCCGCCATTGAAATCTTTTTGGCTCAAGACTTCCGGTCTCATTCACTTCCATTGATTTTTAGACGTTAAAAACAGCTTGTTATGCTACTTGATGTTGCAAACAGATATTTTCTTATTATATTATTCTACTTTTTATGCACAGTCATGAACATACCATACCATAGCACAACCATAGCACAAAAACAACAGTGTTTTTTCAGTCTTGATGAAGTGCACAGCAGTTGCGAAAAAAATTTTTTTTTGCATGCTAATAAGGATTTCAGAGCTTAAAACCAGCTATTAGGTGTTATCATATGTTAATAGATGCACTGTATAGATAAGCGGCTTTTGAAGTCGCACAATGTACTTTTTACACAAGATCTTATTGGTTGTGCGGCATGTCAGACAATCTGATAAGCAACAGTTGTAAAGGACAGACAAAAGTCTCATGATGTTTACCCACCTCTATTGAAAATGTTCAATACTCCACCAGCACAACCTCTCTTTCTCCATTCGATTGACTTTCTCACTTTTCTATTCACACCACCATTCCTCTTTTTGTCTTTCCGCTTTTCCTCCTCTGTTTCTTCCTGTGCAGGTGACCTCTATTCCCTTCTTTCTAAACTGCTGGGGGAGAGAGAGGACCATGTCCGCATACATAAGTACAAACCTTCAGAGGCGGCTCACGCCCAGACTCTTCTGCTGGCAGAGATTGATAGCATAATGCAAAAAAAAGACCTGGGCCGGCCACGTTTAGGCTACAAAACAAACGAGGATGCAATTCTGGCAAGAGACAGAGTGCACAAGTTTCACCAGTTAGAGTCCACTGTCAGCCCCTGGAGGAGCAGGACTGTACCCGCCAGACTGCCGACCACAGGGGCGGCTCAAAGGGACCAACAAGGTGGGTTTCGGCCTCATTTGTTTACGCCGAATAAAAGTAAGGACGTCAATGTATCAAGTATCTCCACTTGTGTTGTGTGGACAGTGAGCTTTCACCACATGGACTGCCGTGTCAGCCGAGACGTGACCCCCACATATCCATTTGTTCTCCATTTGAAGCCTGCCTCCATCCATCTCACTGCTATCATTTATACTTATGGTTGTGCTGAGTGTTTGCTAAGTGTGCAGTGTTTTAGCATGTGGTAATAATGATTCTCTAATGTCTGAGCTGGAAACATGAGAATAGATTTCAACATGCTTTGCTTTTATCTAGCTGGAAAAAAAAAATCACCTCTGCAGGCTAGATGAGTCATCAACATGCGTAGTTGCTTTTCCCTTAAGATAAAGGTACACACTCAAAGTATTCAGCCCTTACTTATTCACATTATATTCATATATATATATATATATATATATATATATATATATAAAATTTTTGTTTCATGAGAGCTTATTCAATTTCAAAGGTTTTCAGAACCTTAAAGGTGTGCTCACATTTACTGTTGTTCTGTCTGGACAACAAACTATAGAAAGAGTCTGTTTGTTCCAAGCTTCTTTGTTTTGGGAACAGGGAGATCACTGCGTTTTTGGGAATCTTTTATGTGGTGAATTTTTTTGCAGACTTTCCCAGTGCTCTGCAGGCAGTTACTTTGACCTCATGGATTAGTGTATTTTTTTTTTTATTTTCAAGTCTCCTAGTAAGACTGCATGCCATTTGTGAAAAGTTGTTTCGAGGGGGAGGGAAGGTCATGGTATTTACGAAGATTCGAAGGCAAATTCATTTTTACAAAATAACGAAGAACACATTTTGATTTCATGCTGACATTAAGTGTACATTTGTTTTTATAGCATAAATGTGTTGACATTATTCTTCACGTACGAGCGGGTGCCGCCGTTGGAATCTTTTGGGCTCGAGACTTCCGGTCTCATTCACTTCCATTGATTTTTAGATGGTAAAAACAGGTTGTTATGCTTGTTATGATGTTGCAAACAGATATTTTCTTATTATATTATTTTACGTCATGAACACGTGTTTGTAGTGCAAGTAGTTTGACCGTTTTCTTCTGCGTTTATTATTTCTATTCATTTCTTCCATAGGCAACTGAATCAGAAGTTCTAAAACAATCGCAAAAAACAAGCGCACTTTCGCATCACAGAATGAGGTCAATAGTTTGGTGCCCTCTTTTTTCAATTTGAGCCACGACAGTCAGAAGATGACATACCATAGCACAACCACTTCACAGCACAGCAATTCTCCTAGTAAGACTGCATGCTATTTGTGAATCAGGCTACATTGTGTGTGTGTGTGTGTGCGTGTGTGCGTGTGTGCGTGTGTGCGTGTGTGCGTGCGTGCGTGCGTGCGTGCGTGCGTGCGTGCGTGCGTGCGTGCGTGCGTGCGTGCGTGCGCGCGCGCATGTTTATCAGCAGTGTGTATAGGTGTATCTGCAGTGTATCTGTATGTGTGTGTGTGCGCGCACTGTAAACAGTTTAGTTGCTTTTAAATTAATGTACCATTCTATGTTAACAATATTTAGTATTATGCATTCAGTTTTGACACCTTTCCTTATATATTATATATAGGGGTTCACACCAAATGCAGTTCACACTAGCAGATTACATACAAAGTCAATACAAATGTGCAAATAGAGGCAAATTACAACTGGGTATTACAAATGATGAAGAATGCACAACGCGTTTGCAGTGAACATATAGAGTTCTCTTCAAGCATGATATTCATGCAAGTTCAAAAAATTCAACTCTAGTAGAAATTTTGCCATGGTGGAAAACATCTCTCATCAGTGAACAAGAGCAAGTGAATGTAATGCACATGTTCTTTAAGCATTTGGTGTGGACCCTGCATTATGATCTGGTGTTGAATGAATTGGCAGATGCTTTTTTCTAAAGCAACTCTCATACAAAGATTACAAACCAGAGGAACATTTTCATACCAGAGGAACATTTGCAGTTTCTATTGCTGTTGGCATAGCATTTTAAGTTGTAGGAACAAATCTCAAGGGAACTAAATTAGTTTCTATTTCAAATTAGTGACTTCTCACTAGTGACAACAGAATCCACCAGTGACGAAAGTGTATTTTCATTGGTTAAACATCTCAACTCTCTAATAACAAATTACACATCATCACTCCTCAAGATGTTCTCCAGTTGTTGGCTTTGCCAAGCGCAACTTTGAGTTCCTATGCAAACGCAGTAAGGGAAATTGACTTATGGGAAATCTAGGCATTGAGGGACTACTCTAGTGACTAGTTCTTATAACTTAAAAAAAGAGATGGTGTAGCATTCCAAAGATGTTTTAGGCATTTAGCACATTAGCTCCTACTTGTGTTGAGTTCGTAAATGTGTTCATATGCAGAAGTCAATTACAGATGAACTCACTTGGCGCGTTTTTATTGTTCAGTCTAGGAGTGTAAAAATATCATGACCATTTTTGTTTGTCTTTTTGGCAAAATACTATTGTTTATTCATGGTGGGTCAGTAATACGTGTTTTGTTGTTGTTCTTCACATTTTCTTTATTTCCAGACTTTTCTTTCACTCTGCTGATGCATCAGTGACTGCATTTTACACTAGTTTGCAATGCAAGGGTGACTAGTTTGTGCTTTTTAATGCCATGGAATGAAGTGGACATGCCTGTGTGTACTTGCTTTACTAAGGTGGAAACTTTTAATATTGTTAATGGATTAAACACACAAACAAATATTGGGAGAAACTCAGAGCTACAATAAATAAAGACAAAAGATTTGTGCATACAGATCTTTAATGTTTTAAATCCAAGAATTCTCTCATCCTCTATAGACAGCAACAGTCCAGAGATGTCCAAAGTCCAATAAAGAAATCAACAATATCAAAACATATCATACGAAGCTCCAAGAACACTTTTGTATACCAAAAAAACTGTGAAAATGACTTTAATCATGTATGTCTTCAGCATCTAATTGACAGTTCTATTTTGTGTGTTTGTTTGTGTGCAGGAGCTCATCTGGTGGAGGTGTCAGACTGGCCTGAGGTGGATCTGCAGCTCGGACAGGTGTCTGGTCTGGCTCTCAACTCTAACGGTGACCTGGTCATTTTCCACAGAGGAGATCACATATGGGGAATTGAGTACGTTCTGGAATTTAGACACATTGCAAACATTCAAGCTTTCTCCAACCAAAGCCCCTGAGATAAAATATGTACAATACTGGTACACAGAAATCAAATCATAAACACTTACCCTTTTTTTTTGGTCAATGTTGTCGATCAATAAATAAAAAATAATGATGAAAAGCTATGTAAAAAAACTGCTACCATTACATTTTGTGCTTTAAAGCGCTAGCTCACTCCGAAACTAAAGTTGCTGTCATTCAAAATGTCAAGACTTTCATTTATCGCAAATAAAACTCATAATATTCTCCCTTTTTTTTTCATTCGCTGAAAGTCCAAATTTTTAAGCTTCAAAAGTTCACAAAGTAAATACTCCATATAAATTGAGCAATTAAATCCAAAACCAATTCACTTGCTTTAAATTAGTAGCATTTAGACTTTTATGTTTCTGTGTGGAGTTTGCATGTTTCCCCTGTGTTGGCGTGGGTTTCCTCCGGGTGCTCCGGTTTCCCCCGCAAGTCCAAAGACATGCGGTACAGGTGAATTGGGTAAGCTAAATTGTCCGTAGTGTATGTGTGTGAATGAGAGTGTGTGGATGTTTCCCAGTGATGGGTTGCAGCTGGAAGGGCATCCGCTGCGTAAAACATATGCTGGATAAGTTGGCGGTTCATTCCGCTGTGGCGACCCCAGATTAATAAAGGGACTAAGCCGAAATGAAAATGAATGAATAAATCACCAGGGTTTCTGCGGGTCTTAAAGTTTTAATGGAGAATTCCTCAGTTAAATACGTTAAAAAGATATTAAATCAGAGCGACAAGCCTTACATTCTTAAAGTCCGTTGCATTTAATGTTAACTACGCTGCAAAAGAATATCGAAAAAAAAGTATGTCTTAGTATATTGTTTTCCAATACAAATTCCAAGGTGTGTTTACTTGAGATGTAAAGAAAGCAATTGAAAGTCTTGTTTTTTGTGAATTTTGGTGAGTTTTTGTTTAAAACAGGAACAAGTTATTATGGATTATAATAATCACTTTTTGGGTCACAATTTACAATAAGCTTCCATTAGTTAATGTAGTTACTAACATAAACTAATAATGAACAATACCTGTACAGCATTAATTAATCATAGTTCAATATTTAACGCATTATTCACATCCTAATTCATGCTTTTTAACATTAGTTAATGCACTGAGTTAACATCAACTAACAATTTCATTTCATTTTCCTTCGGCTTAGTCCCTTATTTATCAGGGGTCGCCACAGCGGAATAAACCGCCAACTATTCCAGCATATGTTTTACGCAGCGGATGTCCTTCCAGCTGCACCCCAGTACTGGGAAACACCCATACGCTTTGGCATTTACACATGCACTCATACACTACGGCCAATTTAGTTCATCCAATTCACCTATAGCACGTGTTCGGATTGTGGGGGAAACCAAAGCCCCCGAAGGAAACCCACGCCAACATGGGGAGAACATGCAAACTCCACACAGAAATGCCAACTGGCCCAGCCAGGACTCGAACCAGCGACCTTCTAACTGTGCTAACCACTGAGCCACGGTGTCGCCCCTCAACTAACAATGAACAACTTTATTTCCGTTAACTAATGTTAACAAACATGAATAAATACAGTAATAAATGCATTGTTCATTGTTTGTTCATATTAGTAAATACATTAACTAATACACCTTATTGTAAAGTGCTACCACATTTTGTATAAATAAAGATGATTTAGGTTGATTTAGTGTTTTGATGAAAGCACTTTATGTGTGTGGTTTATTATTAGGTGAACGGTTCCTCTGAAGTTGTGAATGTTGCAGCTGTACAGTATGTGGTTATAATCAAGTCAAATTGATTCTGCAGCTCTTTTAATATGAACGCCATCTACCAGCTGAAGGATCAGGGCCCGATCCAGCAGTCCACGATCCTGCTGGTGGATTCAGTCAAAGGAAAAGTGCTCAGAGCTTCAGGAAGAAACATGTAAGTTCATGCGTATTTTTGCATGCGGAGTTGTGCAATTGTTTCTATCCTCAATTCAATGTGTTTGTTGTTAATCAAATGTTTTCTTTTTTTTTTTTTTTTTTTTAAAAACAGGTTCTATTTGCCACATGGAATAACTACTGACCATGACGATAATTACTGGGTGACCGATGTAGCACTTCATCAGGTGAACACACTTGCGTTTAATAGCTGAATTAGCCAAGTTAATGGAGGTGTTTGAAATCACTCCCTATACCCGTGTTCGCTGTTTTCTAAATCAGTCCATTTATTTGTCCACTTAAAGCAGTGAATGAAAAAAGAGTGTGCTGGAAGTGCTGTTGCTTTTGCATTGTTGTGAATGCAATCATTTGAAATGTAACCAAATATCTTATTATTTAAACCAGTCAATTTAATGAATTTATGGCTGTTGGATAATATGCAGAATACAACTTTAGAAAATGGATGGGTGGCTGATTCAGCTTCGGATGCCATCTTCTGGAGAGATGTGGGATTTACTGTAATTAAATATAGCCCTCAAAGTGCATTATGGGTATTCTCTAGCTATTGAGAGCAACTATGGGTTGTACACTCATTACTGATGTGCATTATGTACATAATATGTACATAATTTGTAACATCCACTATGGTTTCAGTTTCTTTATTTAAGGGCATGTGAGCGGTTTGGAACACAACTTTATAATTAACATTTTTTAAAGGCTTAGTTTATTACAGGGTTCCTGCAAGGGCAATAACTTTGGTTTTCTTTTAAAATAAAAGTTTTTGTATTTATAAAACTATACAGTATGAGTGTGCACTGTGTATATTTAATATGTACAGTGCATACAGAAAGTATTCATATTTTTCAAAATTTTTATAGATAGATAGATAGATAGATAGACATGTTTAGATATATATACACACACAATTGCGAAATATTGCGATTGATCATTTAACAGCACTCATTTTCTCCATATGTAGGTATTCAAACTGAGTGGCAACGGCAAAGATCAGCAGCTTCTGGTCTTGGGTGAAGCTTTTGAACCAGGAAGTGACAAGAAGCATTTCTGCCAGCCTACAGATGTGGCCGTAGACCCTGTTACTGGAAACGTTTATGTTTCAGATGGCTATTGCAATTCCAGGATCCTTCAGTTCTCACCCGAGGGCAAATATATTTCACACTGGGGAGCAGGTACACATTGTATGCTCAGTTTCATATTCAAAAGGAATGTGTTGAAAATTCTGTCAGACTTCTGGTGTTGCAATGATATGTGATCAGAGTCCACAAAACCAGTCATAAGTGTCAATTTTTTAAATTGAGATGTAAAAATCATGTGAAAGCTGAATAAATATGCTTTTCATGGATGCATGGGTTGTTAGGATTGGAGAATATTTGTTTGAGATTTGACTATATGTAATCTGGAATCTGAGGGTTAGAAAAATCTGAATATTGAGAATATTACCTTTAACTGTCCAAAAATTCAATTAGGACATATTTGCAGTAGAAAATGTGCAATATGTCATCATGGAACATGATCTTTACTATATATATAAAAAAAAAAAAATCAAATAAAAGGAAAATCGATTTAAAAAAAAAAATACATGGCTCTTACAATGTATTTTTGGGGTGGCATGGTGGCTCAGTGGTTAGCACTGTTGCCTCACAGCAAGAAGGTCACTGTTTTGAGCCCTGGCTGGTCCAATTGGCATTTCTGTGTGGATTTTGCATGTTCTCCCCGTGTTCGCATGGGTTTCCTCTGGGTGCTTTGGTTTCCCCCACAGTCCAAAGACATGCAGTACAAGTGAATTGGATGAACTAAAATTGTCCGTATTGTATGAGTGTAAATGTAAGTGTGTATGGGTGTTTCCCAGTACTGGGTTGCAGCTGGAAGGGCATCCGCTGCATAAAACATATGCCAGAATAGTTGGCGGTTCATTCCGCTGTGGCGACCCCTGATAAATAAGGGATTAAGCCAAGGGAAAATTAATAAATTAATGAATGAATGTATTTTTGAATTTTCTAAAAATATACCTGTGCAAAATATTGTAAGACTGGTTTGGGCATTCATTTTAAATTAATCATTTATTTTGTTGTCAAAGGCTCCTCGGACAGGAAGCGACGTGCCCCATTCCGGATCCCGCACAGCCTGACATTCCTGCCAGATAAACGGGAGTTGTGTGTGGCGGATCGAGACAATGGACGAATTCAGTGCTTCATGGCAGATACTGGCGAGTTTGTGAAGGAGATCAAGAAAGATTCATTTGGAGGAGAAGTGTTCGCCATTGCATACTCGCCTACCCAAGGTAAGCATGAAGACAGAGTGGCACAAACCCCCTTTCTGGCACAAACGCCATGAGGGCGGGCTTAACAGCAGTCTACTCTGATTAGCTAGTGATATTTTGATGGACAGCGCATATAAATGTTTAAACCATTTTCCTTTATTAATGTAAATAAGTCAACAAAGAATGCCGTGTATTTGAAGATGAAGTTACTTTTTTTGCTGTTTGATTGTTTTTTGAGTGTTTTTATCATTTACAAATGTGGGGTTTTTTTGTTTTTGAAAGAAAAGTTTTTAAATTTGCCACTAATCTAATCCCATGCTGTACTGGCATTAGTCTAATCTCAACATAAATATATAAATACGTCGAAAAATTCGTTTTTTTAGTTGAAAATGTTTAAATGTTCTCTAATGACAAGGTGACAAGAATGATTATCTGATAATCAAGACGACAAGATGATGATCTGACAACATTGACAGCATGTACAGTTGTACAGCATTTATCAGATTCAGAATCGGTTTTATTGCCAAGTGTGCTTACACACACAAGGAATTTGTTTTGGCTACAGAAGCTTCCAGTGTACATAAAGTGACAAGTGACAACACGAAAATAAATATGAAAAAGACGACAAACATTAAACAGAGATGCAATTAGTCAAGAAGCTCTGGATGTTGACTTGTATGTACATTTGTTATAAATATACAAGTTATAAGGTGCTATGTACAAATGTGTATGAGAAAGTATTGCATTGTATATTGTTATAAGGTGCTGTGTACAAGTGCGTATAATAAAAAGTATTGCACATGTTTATTGCACAGTAGGGGAATATTTAACTGTTCATGAAGTAGATGGCCTGAGGAAAGAAACTTTTCCTGTGTCTGGCTGTTTTTGTGCTTGGTGCTCTGTAGCACCGACCAGACGGTAACAGTTCAAACAGGAAGTACGCTGGGTGTGAGGGGTCCAGAGTGATTTTGTAAGCTCTTTTACTCACTCTGGAAGAGTACAGTTCCTGAAGTGTAGGAAGGGTAGTGCCAGTGATTCGTTCAGCAGTCCGGACTAATCGCTCTAGTCTGCGGAGGTCTGTTTTAGCAGCTGAGCCGAACCAGATGATGATTAAAGTGCAGAGGATGGATTGGATGACAGCTGAGTAGAACTGTACGAGCAGCTCCTGGGGCAGGTTGAACTTCCTCAGCTGACGAAGGAAGTACAGTCTCTGCTGGGCTTTCTTCACACTTTACAGTTTAGACCAAATGAATAGCACTCCTGAGAAGTTTTTTGATCATTATTCAAATATTTCCTAAGTGATGTTTAACAGCAAGTGGAAAAATCACAGTATTTCCTGTTTTATTTTTCTGTCTGGAATTTAAAAAAACAACATTTAAAAAAAAAAAATAGCTTATAAATTAAATTTGCCCCTTAAGAGTTTTTTTTTTTTTTGATTGGCCACAGAACCACCTGTCATCCTGACAAAGACAAAAAAAGTTAGTAAAAAAATTGGTTATTAAAAATACTATGTTTAAAAGTGTGTAACAATTTTGTCGTCAACCATATGATCAAGTTTGTATTTTTTATGGAAAATGGTATATGTATTTATTTCTTATTTACTAAAATGTATAAATTCAGGAATGACAAACTATTATATTTTTTCCACTAAAAAACAAATGTGAAACTGAACATGCATGTGAAACTGAATTGAATTAGAACTGAACATGAAGGGCTATAGTTTTTACTACAATGTTATGTGAACAAAATGCAAATGCAGCAAGGCCACCTGCCAAAATAGCTGTCCGCTAACTGTTTTGTGTGTCTTTTGTAAATCCCGACCATATTTTTGCTGCTGATGCAAGCTTCTGATAAATCTGTCCCTTAAATTAATATTTAATTATAGCTCATATTTATTCAACCTCACAAATCCTTTGACAACTAACGCAGATCAGTCCTGATGTTGGCTAAACATCTTTTTAATATTATTTCTTCAGGTGGCCTAATCTATGCTGTGAATGGAGAACCTCCATATGGTCAGGCCGCACCTCTACAGGGCTTTGTCATCAATTACTCAAGCAAGGAAATCCTGGATTCCTTCAGTCCAGACACACAGGTGCAGATTGCAGCACATTCACTACATACAGTATATATACATACATACATACATACATACATACATACATACATACATACATA
>CAIGQW010001968.1:1283291-1294544 GCA_903798125.1 Danio choprae
ATATATACTCACTCCAAATGTTTTGGAATATTATAAATATGTCACTCAGTGGTAAGCACTGTCACCTCATGACAAGAAGGTCGCTGGTTTGAGTCCCAGCTAGACTAGGTGGCATTTGCAGACACACTAATTATTCACTCATACAATACGGCCAATTTAGTTTATCCAATTCACCTACACATCATGTCTTTGGACTGTGGGGGAAACTGGAGAAAACCAATGCAGACACAGAGAGAACATGCAAACTCCACACAGAAAGACCTTCTGGTCCAGCCGGGACTCAAACCAGTGACCTTCTTGCTGTGAGGTGAGTATGCTGTGACCATCACCAACAGTGTGAAAAATGCACAGATTTTATGAGGGTTAGATTATTAATAGACAATAAAGCATCAGAGAAAAAAAAAAAAAAAAAGAAAAAAAAAAAGAAAAAAAGTTGGTACCGTTTAGTATGGTGGTGTTGACGTTGTTAGGAACCCTCTGCCACTGTGGCTGAAGATCTCTTTCATTCACCCACTCCAGCAGATATTCGGAGAGCTGAATGCCTCGACGAAGACGCTGCTCCACAGGACCCCACTCCACATGAAGCTTCTCATCATGAACCCACCACCTCATGCTCTCCACACCAAGAAACTCTGATAAAAATCAGCAACACGTCATTACTTACAATTTATTAAATACTGAAATAATAAACTCTCCAAATACCCTAAAGACTGTCCCACTTGCAACCACTGAGTCAAATTTGGGGTTGCTTTTTGCAGGATAACATCAATTATTTTTATATTTAACATTATTTTGTTAGTAATAGAAGAGTGGTCTTCATTATGGCTTTTCCACACACAGGCCCCAGCATTAAACACACAACTTTACTCCAATTTTCAGTCCCTTTTTGATTGTTGCAAATGTGCCCCACTGATGGAATATTCTTCATCACACCTGGCTTTACGACAACAGTAGGGTTTATATTGTGACCCTGGACAACTAAACCAGTCTTATGTTGCATTTTTGGCTATAGCTATGGTTCAAAGTGATTTTTCTTTTCTGCCATTAGAAAATTACATAAATATAATGTTTTTATGAATATATTTTGTAAATATCCTGCTGTACATATATACAAATTTTTGACATTGCTAAGCACTTTGTTTTTTGTACCCTCAGATCACATATTTCAAACATATACTGCTGATCACACCACTTAGCCAAATATTCTCCTAACAAAGTATACATCAATGGAAAGCTTATTAATTCAGCTATTAGGTGATGTATATTCAAGTTGAAACAAAAATTGACACTCGTGACTTGTTTTTGTGGTCTCAAATGCTGAATTTTAAACTTCGAGACTATAAACAACCTGTTAATGTACCATGAATTGATGTTGGAATGAACAAAGTTGTACTGGGAGATACTCCGGCTGAATTGACTGCAGTTATTTCAAAACTGGCATTTTCTCCTGGTGGCACCTCCAGTGAATACATCTGATTGAGCTGATCGGCTTTTATAATGCGTCTTTCAAAAGCCTGGTTATTTTGACTGATCCCCAAAGAATATTCACGCATTTCTCCATTGGTTTTCACAGGAGGCTGTAGTGGGAAACAATAATTATATTAATTTAAAAACAAATTCATATTTAACTGAATTTTACAACTTTGAGATTACCAGCACAAATACTATTACTGATCATTTATCACCACCCAAATGAAAAGAAAAATGTACCTTCCACAGTAATGTGACATTTCGTTTTCCAGAATTGGGCTGGATAATTCTCCACAGGTCTGGTGGACTTGCTGGCTCTGATAACACAAGATGTAGGTGAGTATTAATGCTGCAGATTGTTTTACCTTTTGTGAATACTGGGAGGTTATTAAGCAATAAAGCTACTAACTTGTATTGTGTATTTCAGTAGACAGACAACAAGAAAATGGTTTGCCAGTCATGTCTTTGCACAAAATGTACCGTCAAACAAGTCAAACAAAAGAATCAAACTCACTCTTTATATTAAGTTGGGAAGTCAGAAAATCTGTATATTCTGTGTATATTCTTTATATTAAGTGGAAAGTCTGTAAATTTGTGTAACGATACACCAATGCCACAGCTTGATTCAGATTATGATATTGGAGCCAGAGTATAGTTCGGTTTGCAATCAATGAAGTTACCACATCATACCAAATTCAATAATTTTTTGTTGGTATCCTGTCTCACTAATCCCAAAAGAACGCTGACATTCACAAGCCTTCAATTGCAGGCCCACTAAATAAAACACTACCAAACTGAGGGGAGGGTTCGCCAATCAGCTTGAGGCTGGAGGACTAAAGCAAAAATACATATACACTAGAGCACCTGAGGTGAAACTGGGTAAAACCAGGTGGAGTCTGACTAGTCCACACCGTAGGACCAGGAAGGCAAAACAGACAAGATGTCAGAGAACTGAGGTGGAGCCATGGTGGAGGAGAGTAAAGTTAAGCAGAACCTGAAGGAGTGGATGGATTAGGTGCAGCTGGAGCCCAGAAGTCCATGGCTGAGACAGGTGGCTGGTGACCAAACCTAGGTGGAGCTGGAGGGACGAGGGAGATCATTGGAGATGCAAGCATGATTGCTATAACTGAGCCAAGGGAATGAAGAACCCAGTTGGAACTGAATAGTCAATAGGCTCAGTTGACGTAAAGGGTTTGGGGCCCTTAGGAAAAAGAGAGGTGATCAGTCCACAGAGGTAAAGCTGAGACTTTACACTACAGCGAATCAGAATCAGTGGAGAAGGGACGGGACCAGCAATTAAGACAAAGGACAACTGGAAGGAGTTATGAGAGGAAAAGAGGCAGGAAGACTGTACAGATCCATTGAGTCCATTTTGTTAACTGAACTCATAAGGAGCAACTTAAAGCCAGCAGTGAGCTTTCAAACAGTCCAAACCACTAGGATAGATGTTCCTGGAGCTCAGACCTGGTCCGATTGCATAACTGTTTGGATTATGGATCTGGGTCTGCAGTGAGCTCTGGTCAGAGAGTGATGGGCAAAGCAAGGGGCTTGTTCGACCAAATCAAACTCAAGTTCGTTCCCCCTTTCCTGCAGATCTTTTTTTGGCAGGTATGAATACAGCAGTTGCACTGGTTCGGTGCATTTAAGATGTGAAAATGATCTGCCCTTGATCAGACACAATTGCAGAAAGCCCTGCGCCTTTTAGTTATCAGGATCCTGTAGTCTGTTCTGTACCTGTGGCATGTGACCCACCAATGAACCACTAAAAAAAACCTAGTCTATGCCAAACTCTAGCTGTTATAGAAGTTTTATTTATGGATTAAAGAAAATGAGTTGCAGTGTTTGGCTGTTCTGCTTTTGTCTGATGTAACTAGTCCACCGTTGTAACTGAAATGTGTATAATGCACCCTTCTTGACATTGTTGCTCTGTATTTACATGCACTTCATTGGAAATTAAGAACTAGTGCGAGAAAAGGATGTGATATGTTAACAGTCTCTCAGGGCTACAGCAGGAGTTTGTCAGTGGTGTTTCTTTGGACAGCGCAGCTGATGATTGCACAGCAGACACCAGCGCAGGAATTTCTGTCCAATAAACGTCTAGCTCTACACACATGTGGGTTTGTTTACAATTTCTGGCTCACTTGCAAAAAGAGTAGTGTAAAAGAGAACTGCACCAAAGCAAGTAAACTAACAGACTTCACTGGTATAAATACACCTTCAGTACAATGCTCAGCAGCTCAGATCCTCTCAAAAAGAGAAAAGTGAAAGGAGAAAATAAGGAACAGATTGGCTTAATGAATAAACCAATGAGTAGGCCCACACTGAATCTGTGCGTTCAGACATTTGCAGATTTCCAGCCCATCGTTGAGTCTACTTATTTACTTGTGTAAACGTGTGTCAATTTATATTTAATCAGTTTTTATATTCATTTTAGTAATATTATTGACTAATATGAAAATGTTCATATGATTTATTTGCAATACAGTTTGTAAAGTAATATGTTCTGTCTTTTAGTATATATGAGAGACTTGTTTTGTTTACCAAATAAGTGGATCTTATTGGATTTGCATTTTAAACATTAAATAAAAGTTAAAAAGGTATTATTTCTTATTTTGTATATTATGTTTTTAGTTATGATACTCCCAAAATCATTCGGCATAAATCCACAGATTTGTTTACAAAATTCTCAGCAGAAATAGAAAAAAATGTCTGCAAATTATGTCTGGCCCTAACAATGAGCAGCTGTGGCAACAATCAAAGGAAAACTCAACTTAACAAAAAGACGAGGTAAACACAATCAGGGTTCCACTTCATTTGCTAAAGTCCCCTTTGCTCTGTGACATCTCATTGACTTGGATATACATCATTAATTATGTTGTATAGGTGACTACTAGAGTCAGAACCCTTGCAGTGGGCTTAATTGTGGTGGTAAATTAAAATGCAATCTGTGGTGAGATCACAGTTGTACTGCACTGGTGCATATGAACCGGCCAAAGTGCAAATGAAGAGACCTCCTCCCTCAAGGGTCAAGGGTCTGTTCATATAAACTTGCATTGTCCACTTCACAAATTGCAACATGCTTCAAAACGGCAGTGGGAATTCCCTTAAAGGAAGTGCTAGGGGGAGTGTGTAAGTGTGTCTAAAAGTGAAGTGAAACTCAGCAACAAGTTTACCCTAAGAAAAAAAAAGTATAAAACCCAAGTATTTTAAAAAGGTAGCACAATCTGCAGTTTCCCCACTATTGTTCTGAAGTCATCCTCGGTGTTCTGAAATATTATTGTACCCTTACATTAGATGTCCAAATACAAACAATCATTTAGAAAAATTCACTTTAAAAACGAAAAAAATTAAAGGTCATACTGGCTTCTGGAGTGCGAACTGTAACATTGGAGCTCCATTCACTCCAGATGGTGTAGTGTTCTCCAATGGATCGCATCTGTACCACATACTCAGTGTAAGGCTCTAGGGACTGCAGTCGATACGACTTAGTGTGCACATTGGTGTAGTTCTCAGGCACCTAAACAAGTAAACAAATTCTTTAATAAAACAGGATAGCACTTAATTTTTACTATAAGGGCTAAATAAACACATTCAAGACAAAAAAAATTCTAAAGAAAAAGAACGTGGCTTTTTTAATACCTTTTTCCAATCACTGGACCCTACTTGACAGTATCTAATGCCATGAGAGAATTTCATAGTTGTCTCGTCAATGTCATGTTTCCAAATAACCAGGAGAGATGTAGAGAAGTTAACTTCAGCTAGAACTTCGACAACCGGTGGATTGGGTTTCACTGCAATACAAATACAAAATCAATCAATGTTATGACAAAAAAGTATGCTTGTATGCCTTCATATAGATAGTAAAATGCATCTTTTTCTAATGCAAAACCCAAAATCTCACCAAGATTCAAAGAATCATACTCATGTTCGTCTGACCGCACTGACCCCAGTGAATTTTTTACTTCAACCCAGACTTTCAAAGTCATATGAACAGGATAAGTGCTCAGGTTGACGGTGCAACTTTTTGCAAGACGCTGTTTACAGGTGCTGTTATATAGATCTTGTCTAAAGAATGAAAAAAAAAAAAAGACAATAAAGATAAAAATATCATTCTGAAGCTATTAAAGATGCTGAATCTACTATGCTGTAATCGAGAACAAGACTACTTTAATACGTACCCTACTTGGGCATAAAGAGTATAATTGGTGTCAAGCTGTGGGACTCTCAATCCTGGTTCCCAATAACAATTTAGGTCAGGAGAAATATCCGTCTTCCTTTGCAAAGCAATGCATGTCAGATTATTTGGTTTCATCGGAGGGTCTAGAGGAAATAAACAGAAAAATTATTAGAAGCATAACAAAGTTATAATACCTAACAATGCATCATCTTTATCATCTTTTAAATAATGATAACATTTCTAGCAATTTCCTATCAGATAGTCATTATTTCCCACAAGAAGGAAAGAAAAAGTATTTTTTATTTTATTTTTTGCCTCCAGACAAATAAATAAATAAATATATATATATACACACACACAACCATATATAAGCATGTCTGTCTACACTGCTGTCTGGCATCATCTTGTGACTAAATAATATGTAGGTTAGTGTATGCTCCATTGTGTATTTAATTAAAGACTTAATAAATTATTAAGGCTCAAGAACAATGTTTTGTGTGTAATTTTTACGTTTTGTTGCAAGTATCCATGTAATAAATGGGATAAAAGGTAGTGTGCTTGGATATAACTCATAGTTTTTGACCACATGTCATTTTTATTGTTCATTTATTCGTTTGCTGGAGATTAGAACTGAATATAGAAACAGTTTTGAAACAATTCTTAGCACATCAAAGAAATCACAAAAATAAATATGCAACGGGTTCCTTGAGTGGAGTGCATCCACCACTGTTTCCCGAATTCACAGTTGGAAGGAAGAGGCTCGTTCAGTAGATGGTCTAACCATTTTCTTGCTTGTAAAGCGTTCAGTTTTTCTGCTTTAAAAAATCTGTCACGTAAACAGTGATAGCGAATGCACCATGGTGCGACACAACTGACTCTTAAAGGTAATTGATTTATTGAACATTATGCCCAAAACACACCCAAAAACACACCCAAAGAGAATAAAGACAACCCTTTTAAAACATGCGCCGGGTGCATTTTTTTCCCATCCTTAAAATAACAAAAGCGGATTCGGACACACGTTAAGAGAAACTGCTCCATGAGCTTTAGACTATGCACAAATTGTTAAAATAGAGCCCCTAGTCTTGCTTGTTTCATAAAAATATTGCGTGGCAAATTAAAGTCTTTAAGCAGAAAGCTACACAATGTGATTAAGACACTCACATCCTGCATCGAGGTAAATTCCATAGGCACATTCTCCCATGTATGTTAAGGACTCTCTGGAGGCTTTGCACATCAACACATTACCCATGTCTCTGCTGATGTTAACTGTAACACTGACGGAGGTTTCATTTATTTTGTGATAAAATACTTCTGCAATGTCTTTGTTATTAAGAGACCATTTGATGTCATTTGAGTTATATTCAGATCCATCCTGGAGGTGACATGTCGCTGTGAAGTTTTTTCCCAACTCAACAGGAATCTTAGTCTTGGAGTCTGGAAGAATTTTTAGTACACAGCTACTGTTGGAACCTGTGTGGACAAAACACTGAAGTGAATATCACAACAAAACGATAAAGTAACTCTTAAATGCGAGTTAACAGAGTAAATGACCGGTGACGTGGCTTACCTTTTGCATAATGCAAGAGCATTAAGAGCAAGAGCCAATGATGTGAAGTGTCCATGGTCACATGAAGCCTGGTGTCTGAGAAAAGATAAATGAACATATAACAAATTAACATAAATTATGAAATGGTTAGTTCAGGTTCTCTATTCTGATTGGTTGAGCTCATAGAACAAGCTGTGTTCAAATCTGTTGTAAATAACTCTACAAACAAACTCCTGTACTGTAACTTGGCAACCATTCTATTATCAGTACTGAGCCAAAGAAACCAAAAAACCTAAACACATAAAGCCCTGTGATGCCATGGTTTACAGTGGATTTAGCACAGCTAAAGTCCTGCCAAAGAATGCTGTTATAAAATCCCTCTAAACCACCACTTCTTGGGGCTTATTACTTTAATATAGATAGTGACCTTTCCTACATTCATTAATTTTCCTTCGGCTAAGTCCCCTATTTATCAGGGGTCGTCACAGCGGAATGAACCGCCAACTATTCCAGCATATGTTTTATGCAGCAGATGCCCTTCCAGCCGCAACCCAGTACTGGAAAACACCCATACACTCTCATACACTACGGACAATTTAGTTCATCCAATTCACCTATACTGCATGTCTTTGGACAGTGGGGGGAAACTCAGACTCTTGAAAATGTTCAGAGAGAGATTTTCAAAACGTCCATCTAAATGAGATGTTTTGATCTAAATGTTCTGAAGAGACACAATAACTTTATAAGATGCAAAAGTTTCATTCTTTTTTTAAATTATTATTAATTTTTTTGACTTAATTACAATTTACAATTCTATGTTTGTATTCCAAAAAATATGAACTCGAGTCATTTGGCTTTTGAGGTGAACTAAAATATTAAAATAAACATAAAACATGAAGCTAAATAATATAGAACATATATTTATAGGGGTTTTCATTACTTTGGGTTAAGAGGATGCTAGGTTATTGCCACCTTCTAATATGCTATATATGCTATATTCAAAACTTTTCAAAGTAAACATAGTTTCATTTTTTTTCAAAGCAGTTATTCAAATAAACAGTGATTAATAACTTTGAAATAAATTAAATGGGTTTTCTTGTTGGTTTTGTTTCTTGTCACTTAAGCCACTGCTAATTTTAGAGACCTCAAAGCCAGAAAAATTGCTGATAGAAGTGGAACATTTTGTGACTGATTCTGCAGGCAATATGCAAATTAAAGATCAGAGACACACCAGATCATTTCCATAACGACCAACGCAATCTACCAAAAGCAAAAAATAAATTTTTAAAAAGTTGCTTGGTAATTAATCTGCTGAAATAATGCCTTCTTCTGCATGAACACAAGTGGAGCAAATGAGTCTCTATATTTTCTGCATTCCTTCTCCTCCACAACAGCAGCTGTCCCAGCATGTCAAGACCGAGATGGGTGATGACACTTTTTGTTTTTAGTTTTAAACAATGGTGTAATTACCAGTTAGTCGAGTAATGCTGAGTTGCCATTAAACGATTTCAACAAAGTTGTCGGATAACCGTTGTTTTCCCACTGCACTTCTATCTGGGGTAGCATTCAGTTGCTATATAAAAAAGGAGGTTGCACGACTTTATATTAGGAAGAATCACAGCTGCATAACCCACACATTAGTCGATTATGTTGCATGATTCATTATTTAAATCACCCCTCAAACATTTTGTCTCGAAAAAGAAAACTTAAAAAAATAATAATAATTAAAAAGCAACAAGGCATATCAGAACCAAAAATCACTAATATGACAACATATTTCCAACTAATAAAGAATATTGAGTAGGGGACGGGCTTTATTTTCAGCTACTCCTCTTATCTTTCCCTCGCAGCAAACTGACAGTTGGAGGGGCGTGGCTAAGCATGTTCCGCCCAATCTGTCAAACTGACATCATCGAAGCTGAACTGTCACTGTCAAGCGGCGGAAAATGGTTGTTTTTGATTAAAGATTACCAAAACTAGCCATTTTTTTCAGTGGATTAACTTGTTAACACTATGTGGATTAAATGTTCACCTTAAGACTTGATTTTAAGCGGACTTGCATTAAAACCACATGCATTAGACCTTTTACCTGCCACCTACAATTTTACTTTACTTGATACATTTTGACTTTGAAACAAACGGACTATTTTTTTAATCTTTTAACTGGTTTTGAACACTCAGACATGTTGCATTTCACTGAGGGTGTCAAAACTTTTTAAAAAACACTTCTATAAATGAAGTAAAAGACTGTCTGACCTTTATCTTTCTATGTAGATATCTAGGAACTAGATAGTCTACGACATGCTAACAATGTTAAATCATGCTATCGACATGCTAGCTTTTAACATTAACATGTTAAAACATGCTTACAACGTGCAAAATCATGCTAACAATACATGTATTACTTAAAGGGATAGTTCATGCAAAACATTTTATTATGTCATAATTTACTCACCCTTTACATTATTATAAATATACAGTAATCAACTTTTATTTTAAAGCCTGGCTAGCTAACAGTAAATGAGGTGAGGCACTAGAAAAATAAAGAAATATATAAAAGTTTCAAGTTGAAGTTACGGATAATTGAATGCTACATATAAAATAAGTATTACTTATCTTTTTTTTGCTGTTTTAATTAGAGCATCAAGCTAAACGCAAAGACATATTACCTTTACAACTAAATGTGCACATTCATTTTGATTTATTTATATACTTTTACATTATGCTAAACAAAAACATAACTATCCGTAATTACAAGCATGCTTATGATAGAAGATAAGACAACACAGGTGAAGAATTCTGTCCTGTGAATGTAAATTAGATTTGCTTGTAAATGTGACTCGACTCTGAATGCAGTATTTGAACCAATATTGATTGCATGTGTTAATAAATGTGTCGTCTGCCACTCTGAGATGCAACTCATTTATTATGTAGTGTAATGGCAAATTATTTTCTTCCTGTTCACAAGGAATACATTTTATTGTGAAGACTGAAACTGAAACGCAAAGTTTGTCTTTTAATTCAGACAACCTCTGTGAGCAAAAGGATCCCAAGGATGGGCTCACGGGCGTTTTTAAAGACAATGTTTAGATAAGAATTTCTCAAACAATCAGTAGATTACACATGGCTGTAATAGCCCAATGATTATAATGCATTTGATCTTTCCTTTAGCAAAACCTTAATCGATCTATAATATAAATATATAATTGTCCGATCAATATATGATCATCAATATCAAAAATTTCCATCACACTAGCAAAGAAAGAGCTGCAGTGGTTTCTCTGGTTGCAGCAAATTGCATTTTAATTAATGACAATCTGTGCCAGTTTTCCAGGAAGTGATGACTGAGTTCTGCATAAATTAAATTGGCTAATTTAAGTGGAAACTTTGTGCATCTTAGAACTGAGGCAGATGTGATATGCATCTCAATGCCTAGCCAACAATATGATACATTACAGATACATTTTAAGCAGCTACTTCAATTCAACTCCATGCAATTAGATTCTGCGACGTGGAAGTGCGCTTGTTTTTGCGCTTGTTTTATAACTTCCGATTCAGCCGTCTATGGGAGAAATGACTAGAAATAATAAACTGCTGAAAACGGTCAAACTTGCTCTACAAACAAGTGTTCATGACAATACATAACAGTTAAACTATTTCCTAACTGTAACAAGAAGCAATTCAATCATAACTTGATGTTAAAACAGCTCTCATAACATTATTTATCAATATGTGGACCTTTTTGGATTCTCGTAAGCTATGGAAATTAAAAATGTAAAACAGGAAATATGTTAGGACCATTGTTATTGTTTACATATAAATATTCAGTTTTGGGTAAACTATCCCTTTAATTCCAGAAGTCAGAGGAGACCAGTTAGGAGCTGACAAAAGGTCAACAGTACCTCAAATAACCACTCACTACCACTCACAGTGACGTTAAAAAAAAGAGCATTTCTGAACACACAACCTTGCAGCAGATGAGCTACAGCAGCAGCGGAACAAAACACTGCACCACTGCTGTCAGATAACCACAGCAAACCAAGGCTACAATTCACAC
>CAIGQW010001968.1:1309155-1333081 GCA_903798125.1 Danio choprae
ACCGCCCTAAATGATTGATAGCCCCTCCTTAAATGACTGATAGCCCCTCCTTAATTGACTGATAGCCCTGCCCTAAAAGACTGATAGCGCCGCACAAAATGATTGATAGCCTTTCCTTAAATGACTGATAGCCCCACCCTAAATGACTGACAGCTCCACCCTAAATGATTTTTAGCCCCTCCTTAAATGACTGATAGCCCCGCCCTAAAGGCATTCCATGTGCCTAAAAGTGAGGAGAAGTCCTTATGGCATTTGATTAAAGATTATGAAGGAAAAATTATTTTCCAAAATAACAAAGTGCACGAATGCATCATTTATAACAAGCACTACTATATACATATAAAAATAAGAAGAGAATTTTTAGAAGGTAAGGCATGTATAGATTACTGAAAGTCTTACAAAATTTTTTAAAATACAATAAATTGTATATGAATACAATAAATTGTATAAAAAATGGTTGCTAAAATAAATGTAAAGAATTACAAATGTTGGTTTAACTGAAAAATCCACCAACCCAAATCTCTTACCTTGGTCGTTTCTCTGTATGTATGGCGTTTGATTGGAGCACAGCACCTCTAAAGGGCTTGAAGATGCGTGCAGCAGCTTGTCGAGCAGCCGTTCAGACGGAGTTGAGATCCATGCTTTGTGAGTCAATATGTGACTGGATTCAGTCTTCCATCCTTGTCCAATGGCTTTCTGTTCTTTACTTTTAACATCAAACAAGTCGTGCTCGCTCTTGCTCTTCTGCGACCTGTGAGCTAAATGTCCGACCACGTGACCTCCGCTGGTTCTGTGGGCCAGAGGCTGAGAGTTCACCAGTAAGGATTTTCCCAGAGTGATTGGCGGAAGACTCTGAGTGCGGATGGGTGGGAGAATGGGGAAGTCCTTGCAGGATGTGTCTTCAACTAGGTGGACTTTCTCAGAGTCGTTGGTTCGTTTTCTGGCGGTAGAGCTGTTTTCGCTTTCATCTCTGGAGAACGGTTCTGCCACACAGTCGAACATGGTAATGATGTCGTCCACTTCAGACGTCTCTTCTTTGAGCTGACATTCTTGACTCGAGTCCGTCTGCTGACAATGATGAAGATCTTTTTTCTTCTTGCTGAAGATGTGGTTTAGCATGCGAAACTTGCCCTCCTTGCGTATTGAAGGGTCGCTGTTTTGAGCATGCAGTGGCCTGCTCGATTCAGACCTGTGGATAGAATGACCTGAATGAATCAGGATGACACCTGCAAAGTGCCACGACAGGAAACGAAATCTTAAAATAAAAGCAAAAATGTGTACAGCAATATATCATTACATTGAAAATAAAGCATTTAAAATGTCACTGTGGCTTGTTAGCGAAATTGGGAATGTCAACACATCTATTGGAAATTTTCTACCATATATTTAAAGGGGTAATATTAGGGCTGTTTTTATAATATGTCTCAATATAACTGGAAATTTGTCCAGAATGCATCTCTGAAGTTTCAGCTCCATGACCTGATGCTGTAGCTGGGTGTAAGCCAGTACGCAAGTTTGGAAACTTAATGATAAAGAGAATAATCCTTTGCAGTGGATTTTGTAACTTACACACAAAAGGAGTCCTTTATCCTAAAAGGGACCTGCAACATAAATTGGCTATTATCCCAAAACTTAAATTGGATGCTTGCCTTGAACTGATGCAAACTGGGATGTCATGGTAAGGGTGTTTTTTATGCTGGTAAATGTGTGCAACTCAGAAATTCACAAATCATTTATAAGAGGTTAATGCAACTTTTGATACAGACACACTGAAAGGGCACATTTGCCAAATAACATGAATATACAGCATGTTTAACAGAGGTTTGCATGCTATTTTGTTTTATCTAAAGCTGGGATTTGGTGTAAAGATTCCTGTGATCCTTTACAACCAGCCACAGAGCAGGATGCATCCCAGGACCATTTCCCCCAGGGAAGGCGTTTCACAATTCAAATTCAGACAGTTTATAACTGGCTGTGTGCTTTCTTTTCAGATTTTCTGAACTTGCAGACGAGTGTAATCACAGTACAGTATATGGCTGTATATTTTGTCTTAAAGAGGTTCCCGGAGGATGTTAAGGTGCATACTTCTTTCAATGCTTATCCTTCATAAAACAGCAATGCAGGTCCCACAGAGATTTAAATTGCTGGCAGGTTATGAGTGGCTGGCACTATTTGATGAAGGGGGCCCATTTATGATGTGGACTGAACACAGCAAGCTCAAATACATCAGCTCAGCAAGAAGACTAGGCAGGCCCAGTGGACCAAGTTTTTAGAAACCCCACTGGGGTGTTTGCTTCCCTACTTGATCTTTGAGTTTAGTTTATTCATTCATTAATTTTCCTTCGGCTTAGTCCCTGATTTATCAGGGGTTGCCACAGCAGAGTGAACTGCCAACTCCTTTGGCATTTGTTTTACGCAGCGGATGCCCTTCCAGCCACAACCCAGTACTGGGAAAGAGTCTAGTTTAGTCCACTGAAATTCAAGTCCAGTTTCACTTATGTTTTGTCTTGTCTAGTGCTCCTCCATGTGCTTCCCGGTTAAAATTTGGAGTGTGAGGGGCATAATGACTCTGTACCCCACCCCCCTAAAAGGTGACAAACATCAGTAACACAGAAGATAAGTCAGGGCTTCCACTATTTACTTTAGCCTGTGTAGTGGCCTGCGGCCAGCCCTGACACTCTTTAATTATTGCTGCTTCAGAATTTGCACAAATAATAATCTACCGGTCACCATTACTTTGTACCTACTATACTACACACTGATCTGTTATCAGTTGTTCTCATATCTAATTTACCCTTCATAAGCAGCTTGATTGACAGGTCGATTCTGTGCCCCTGTCACTGTGCGCCACTTTCTCAGATAAGCAGAACAGTCAGACTAACCAGGCATGGTAGAGTAAGCCAACAGCTACTCAGAAAGACAGGGCTTATATTTAATCTTTTCCCGAAACCTAAAGAAGTGAATGAAATGTATACATTTGTGTGGACCATCAGCTGTCAATCAACGGTGCTGTCACTATAGCTAAATGGATTATTCAATACGAGAGGACTCAATGAACTAATTTTTACTTTTATCGGACCGGGACAGCCCACATAACTTTAGTTAATAGATATATGTGACAATAACCAGGGAAGAACCTGAGGACTCTGAAGATGACAGGTGAGATGAGCTATAACTTAAACCGCCTGGAGACCCAGATTGAATTAATCTTTACTGTCTCTTATAATTTCATAGATGCATTATTGTCTTTTTTAAGATGCCATTATTTTGTGTGTTGGTGTGAATTATGAGTTAGGGAATCAATTTGTAACATTTTCGCAATTGATTGTAACATCCCATCATTATATTTCTAGGCTATATCTTTGTTTTTATTTAAGTTTACATCCTGAATATTTCCCTTGTATGCACATTCCAGATCTTTATGTCTGCTTTTATTTGAAAGCAGTATGTCATTTGTACAGAAATGATTCCCTATTACCTTGTGGAGAGCACAAAATGAATCTGGAGCAATAGGGTGATACTGGAGCAAAAGGCTGATACTGAAAGTTTGTCGGACAGCGAGAAGTGAGGGTGGAGTTTGTGAAGGGTCAATTTAACAGGAATAAAATGTTAGACGATTTTCAGATGCTAGGTAATATCATGCCACCATGGTATAATAGCAAAGTTCCTTCATTAGAATGTAGGAATGAGAGTATAGTTCTTAGCCATATCGGCCCAGAAAGTAGCAGCATTTTATTTTTATTTTTTCTTAGTACATAATGTAACTACAGAAGAGTCAGCTGTAAGAGAGACATGGTGGTCCAGCTATTATTCTCCTTTTTCTCTCTGTTTGTTGCCAGATTATTTTGTGTCCAGTGTCTGCTCCATGTCTGAGTCTACTCCAGTCAAGTTCAAGTAAAGTTTAAGCTGTAATTTGTCTTGACAAGTGCCCTGCCTGGTTGCATTATGCTGCCTTTGTCTTGATGTGACACTCTTTAGATTGGTTGTCTTACTGGACTTTTCTCCTGGCTCTTGGCCATGATCTCTTTCTCAGACTCCCATTGATCTTGGTACTAAATGGTTGAATCGTCTTATTGGGATATGTTGCTAAAAATGTTCCACCATAATTCAACCATAGTGCTGTCAGACTTTAGCTGTATTGGGCTGAACAATATATCTTTATCCCATTGTGTGTGTTATGATCACCAGTGATCTAATCCTTGCAGATCGCTGGAAAACTACAGATCCGTCACTGAACTGGACTTCAAATAACATCATGCACCTCACGCACACCAGTTCCTGTTTCCATTTGATCACACACAGCTGGTAACTCATCATAGACTGGTTAGCTGGACTTTATATTCACCCCTCACACACACACACACGCATGTACGTATGTACGTACCGTACGTTGCGGACTCTTGTTGTCCTAGTGAAGCAATTCAATGTGTATTTCCCTGTTTGTCCTTCCGTGTTTTTAATCTTTGCCTGGTTTACCGTTTATTGATTTTGGCTGCCTGTTCTGACTATTTGCCTGTTTACAATTACGCTCTTTGGATTTCCCTCATGCTCCTGTTTGTTCCTGTTATGACTAATGCCTGCTTGACTAAGCTTAAAATAAACTGCAAGTGGATCCTTCATCTCCGTTGTCCAGTGTCTTCACTAACAGTGTGTATCCGCAATAGTCACATCGCAGGATTAGATTATTTATTAAAGATTAAAAGATAAAGATTAAATATTATTTTATAATATTATATATAATATTGTTTTACAAAGATGACCATGCTGTTTTACGTTTGATAATATATTTGAATATTGTCTGTTAGACTCCCCAGAAAACCATAAAGCACTATTTATTTAACTTTTATTTTTGCTCTGGCGTATTTATATATGCTTGTAATGTATTATATTTTATACAGATGGACTGCATAGAAGAAGACTTGATCTCCCCAGTCGATCTAAATGAATGAAATCTTTACAAATAGAGCTATTGAAATCATCTGGTGAAATGATATTCATATCGCAACATATATTGCAGCAAAAGTAAATATCGCAATGTCAGATTTTTCCAATATCGTGCAGCCCTACTGCTTTTGCATGCATTTAGTATAGAATTTGAAGAAAAATAAAGCAAGAAAACACAAACCTGTTTTCAGTGGAGAGCAGTTTGATGCAGGCCGTATGACCGCAGTACATGGCGTATGTGAGTGGCGTATTCTCGTTGATATCTCGAGGGCTGGGCTCCACTCCCAGCTCCAGCAATACCTGAACACAGTCATCTTTACCTGCTGCAGCGGCCCAGTGGAGAGGGGTCCTGACAGAAAAACACACATTGTGTAAAATAAAAACAAACTGGAGGTGTTGGGCTCATGAATAAGAATATGACATCATTACAGTAAACAGGACTCAGATTCTGTTTTTAATGAATGGAAATCTGTATATACTTAGAAATAACTGAATAATAAGAGTTCAGTACATGAAAATAACATACAGTGAGATACCTCAAACACCATTGTTCCCTCCTCCTTATATAAATCTTATACAAGAAAGGGGCGCAGAAAAATATGCAAATCAGAACTTAACACTGATTATTACATAAATCTTGGTCTCGTTAATATGCACGCCCCAAGTAGCATTTGATTGGTCCCAACATTTTCTAGTGAGATTACAAAATAAATCGTTTTTACCCTTATTTTCCAGGTTTAACACAGCTTATTAGATTTCCTATGGATGTGGGACTCTTATTTTGAAAAAGGGACAGCCAGGCCTGGACAGAACCTAGGTTACTTGGTCGCTTACAGGAAGCTGTACTAGCTAATGTGACTTTCTCACTTCGGTTAGAACGATTGTCAGTTGACAGGGCATCTACTCAATTTGTTAAAATGTTTTATGACAACGTCGGAAGGCAAAATGCAAGTAGGACAAATTATGATTATATCTTTTGCTGATTGAATGCACATTTTATTGTGAAATTTGAAGTGTATGTTTGTAGTGAGGCAACAAACGCATGTACACTGCTGAGCATAAGAGTCTAATGCATATTTATGCATAATGTCATATCACTAAGCTCGTACTGTCAGTTTTCTTGAGTGAAAGGATGCCAATAAACTTCAAAAAACCACATTTTATGCAGAGGCTGGCATCTTCCTGTGTTTTCATATAAGTTAAAACCACAAAACACAACCCTAGACAATTTTTTTTTTACATCTATAGCTTATATTTCATCCACAATACAACACAGGAGCAAACTAAGTTTTTCTGGTGGCTTAGATATCTCACTCACTCCTTCTAGCTGAAATAAACATCTCAGCCACTTCAGTTAAAAATATTTCAACTCAATTTGTTAAAATATTTTAACAAACTATTACAAGGCAAGTTACTGTACCTTTCATCCACATCTAAGGCTTGCAAGTTGGTCTCAGGAATGCGAGAGAGTTCATAGATGATGTCACTGAAACCTGCAGCGGCAGCGATGTGAACGCAGGTCTTCCCGTTCTCGTCATCGTAATTGATCACGGAGGAACCCAGATTATGCTCAAGAATGAGAGAACACATCAGCCGGCTGCCACTCTGACAAACAGTTAAAAACAATGAAAAAAAAAACATTATTAACAATAAATGATCAATGCCTTCATCACTACAAAGCAAAAAGTCACGTTACTGCATTGTTAGCATTTATACAGCAAATTACATCAACGAGAAAACAGCTGTTAATAAATCTTCAGATTATAATGTGGATTTTTGCATGCAGGCTCTGCAATTTACCATTCCAGTAAGGGTCACACTATGTTTATTCATATAGAACTTTATATAGTAGGTTGTATCAAAGCAAGAAATATTAAACCCAGCAGACACATGATGTCAGATTGACGTTGTACTCTAACATTGTGGGATGTTGCATTTTGTTTTGGAAATGAAAATCGGGTTGACGTCAGAGCCAGACAGAGGTTGCATTAACAACCTATTCATTCATTCATTCATTTTCATTTCGGCTTAGTCCCTTTATTAATCTGGGGTCGCCACAGCGGAATGAACCGCCAACTTATCCAGCATATGTTTTACGCAGCGGATCCCCTTCCAGCTGCAACCCATCTCTGGGAAACATCCATACACACCCATTCACATTCATACACTACGGACAATTTAGTCTACCCAATTCACCTGTACCGCATGTCTTTGGACTTGTGGGGGAAACCGGAGCACCCGGAGGAAACCCACGCCAACACAGGGAGAACATGCAAACTCCACACAGAAACGCCAACTGACCCAGCCGAGGCTCGAACCAGCGACCTTCTTGCTGTGAGGCAAACGTGCTACCCACTGCGCCACTGTGAGGCCCCATTAACAACCTAACAACCTAAAAACAACCAAATATCAACGTCTAATGATGTTACAGCTTGACGTAGTGTGGAGATTACCAATATGACATCTATCAGACAGTGGATTTGGTTGCCATTCTTGATGAATAAATGTAAGTATTTTTCGTCAATATGACATTGGTTTAAGATGTTGGCTCGACGTTGGTTTTTGGTCACTTTCCAACACAACCTAAAATCAACCAAATATCAACGTCATTTCACATTGTTATCGGACATCAAAATAACATTGTCCTTAGACGCTGACGACCTAAATCTAACCTAATATTAAAATTTTTGGATGTTGTGTGTCTGCTGGGAAAGCAAGGAGTTTTTAAACATAAGGGAAAAGAGTCACACCTTCATGTTACTGTTATGGACCAATGATAGATCTAAGATGTTTAAGAGTTTTCAAAAAATTTTCTTTGGCAAACTGTTTCAAACTACTGTAACAAACTCCAAACACACTTTTGTTTAAGATTACACCACAAAGGTTCTCACTTTCACTAAATATATATTGGAAACTTCCCATGTGAAAAGAAAATACTAGAGTCATTTGTAGTAAATACTACTGTGATTTTGAACCATACAATAGTAAGGTGTTTTATAATGTATATATTATAGCATTTGCAACCCTTTGCTAATGGATGCTACAGCATGCTGTAGTAGTAACTATAGTGAACTAATACTGTAGTACACTTTTGTTTTTACTACAGTAAACTGTGGTGTATTGAAGTATAAAACACCCTATAGTTGTAGAAAACTACAGTACTGGGTAATTGTTTATGTCGCTACAGTTGTTGTTGTGTAAGCATAGCATCAAGTACAAAGAATAATTCAAGCTATTTACCTTTAGTATGGTTCAAAACCACTACAAACTATTATAGTATTGTTTCAAAATGACTTTAAAATTTCCCTTTGGATTAACGTGTCTACTAAATGAATATATTTAAATGCTACTGCAAGCTATAGAACAGCTCACCCCCGCCACCTTTTGACTCAAAACAGTACAGACTGGAGCCAAAGTCCCCTTAATTAAAGGAGAAGGTGATATTTTTCTGTTAAATCAGTCATCACAAGATTGGTACCTGCACAGCCCAATGAAGAGCTGTTTTAAAGTCCTTGTCCACAAGTGTTGGATCAGCTCCTTTCTGCAGCAGGGCCTGTGAATGCTCTGGACGGTTGTGGAAACAAGCCCAGTGGAGAGCCGTCATTCCCTGCCAAAACACAACCAGACGGTTACACTGGACCTGTAGTCTCAGCCTCAGACATCATCAAAAAAGTTAAAATGCATAGCCCCCCCCCCCCCACCCCCCACACAAAAGAAGATATTTTAAAGAATGTTGGGTGGAAAGAACTCCCATTGACTTTCATAGCATTTGTTGTTCCTATGGATAAAATATCTTCTTTTGTGTTCAATAGATGACAGAAATTCCTTAAAGTTTTGACCACGTGAGTGAGTAAATTTTCATTTTCGAGTGAGAACTGTACATTTAGTTTATTAGGAGCTTGAATCCCAAATGACTGAAATGCAGCTGCTCAGAATCACCTCATTGTCCTGATGATTGATTTCACACAGTGTTGACTGCTGTAGTAGAACAGCCATGAGCCTTGAACAAACAAGCACACAACATGTTTAATACTCAATAAATGCTGCATGTACAATTGTTATTCCATAAGACAATGTGAAACAGATCATCTGTGGAAAAAAAGATGGGGGGACAGGGGGGGATACGTCCCCCTCACTTTTAGAGACAGACCATTTAAAAACAGGTGATTAATAATAAAATAAACATCAAATTTTGGATCTCATTCAGCTGTCCCCCCAGTTTTAAAATGTTCGCTAGGCCCCTGAATCAAGGGCTGTAGGTAAGTAAATATTGTCGATATTTAGTTCCATGTTGATGATTTCAGCGATGTTCATAACATATGTATATAAACAAAATAAAAAGTTAACATTTTTAAAATTCTTCTCGATTTGCTAAGAATGTCTATCCATCCCAAAAATGTCAGTTTTTTAATTATTTAGGGAGTTTTTTTAATTATTATCTCATATATTATTATGTATAGGTAAAATGTATAGATTTTCTGCTAAAAGGACATGAGCTGATGTTTCCATTCATGTATTTCTATGTACATAAAATGCGGATGAAATGTGTATACTTTTACCTGAGATGCAACATTTTATTCTAGAAAATGTGTGAATGATAAAAAAATACATTTATGTGGTTTCAGAGCTTTTTATTTATCAGAGCTTTTTATTTAGCCCAGAGGTATGAATAATTTCGGGTTGAACTGCATATATACTGTACATATTGTGTGCCGTTTCCCTAGGAATGCAGGAGCATGGAATGCTTATTCAAATTTGGATTTTTTTTGCATCATCTGTAAGCTAAATAAATAAGCTTTTATTGATTTATGGTTTGTTGGGACAGAACAATATTTGGCTGATATATAATTATTTTAATATTATTATAATATGACATTTGGAATCAAAATGTGGGTTCAAATAAATCTAAATATTGTAAAAAAAAAAATGCCATATTGATATATCTTCATGGATCATGATCTTCACCTAACATTCTATTAATTTCTGCAAAAAAATGTTGACCCATTCTGTCACGAACCACAGAAGACAGAGTACACATAAACAGTGTTTATTCAAACACGATGATCTCAGCACCGTGGTGCTAGCGAGAGTCCAATAAAGAGTAAGTAATAACTTCCCTTGTATAGAGCAAGCCGTTGACAGGGGTTAGTCTCTGGGTGAGCAGGTTGAACGTAGTCTTGGCAGAAGGTCGGATGGAGAAGACGGAGAGAGAAGTGATCCTAGTGAAGTTGATACCAGACACTGGTGAACGGGGTGAGTGAGTCTATATAGTGTGCTGGTGATGACGGGAGCAGGTGAAGGTGATGAGTGCACAGGTGTGTGTGATCAGTAATCGGGTGATAGAGTGCGTTGTGTATTGGCTGGAGAGTGTGAGTGATGATCCGGGCTGATAGAACGTGCAGAGGGTGTGACACATTCATTCATTCATTTTCTTTTAAGCTTAGTCCCTTTATTAATCTGGGGTTTTACGCAGCGGATGCCCTTCCAGCTGCAACCCATCACTGGGAAACATCCATACACACTCATCCACACACACTCATTCACACACATACACTACGGACAATTTAGCTTGCCCAATTCACCTGTACAGCATGTCTTTGGACTTGTGGGGGAAACCAGGGCACCCGGAGGAAACCTATGTGAATACAGGGAGAACATGCAAACTCCACACCGTGTCGCCCCTATGTTGACCCATACAATCTATTTTTTGCTATTTCAAAATATACCTGTGCAAATTAAGACTGGCTTTGTGATTCAGAGAAACATACACTGTGATGAAGCCACTTGAAAAATAAGAAAATAGAAACTGCTTTGCCATGTAACAGGAAAAGATTTTTAAGGGACTTTGGAAATCTTGTTCTGAAGGAAGTTCAAGGCAACTAAAAGCAAATATTATTATATCAGTGCAAATCAGTCAACTGATTTTAATAATGTAGGTTCATTTTAAAAGCTTTACATTGCAAATTTCTATGTAACTATAAATTACAATCTTATTTAAAGTTATTACTATTATTATCTGACAATTGAAAACTACTTGGATTAATTTGGAGCAATAAAAGACGCTCTGGGACTGGGTTTGGCTTTATTACATTAAACATATATGTCACTTTTCTCACAGTTGATTCCCAGGTAGCAAGGAATTCTAGCCCAGATTTGGCATAAAGTTGGCACAGCAGGCATTCGTCCGACACTGTCATACAGCATGTGGGCCAAACATGGCCCAGGTTTGGCAGAGGTGGTGTCGTCTTTAAAACGACACACAAGAAATGGGCCAGATGTCAAATGTAGTAGTTGGCCCAGATGTTAAAAATTGTTATGTGGGCCTAATAAGCTTGGCCTATCTTGACCCACATTTAAAATACATTTAAATAATTTTTTGAGTAAAGAAATATTTTAATACAAAAAGTCGTTTCCATGTTTCTGTTTGCATCTTAGGGGTGGCACGATGGCTCAGTGGTTAGCACTGTCACCTCACAGCAAGAAGGTCGCTGGTTCGAGTCCCGGCTGAGCCAGTTGGCATTTCTGTGGCAACCCCTGATAAATAAGGGACTAAGCTGAAGGAAAATGAATAAAGGTTTGCATCTTCTAATGTCTTCATTTAAATCCAGGAAACAATCAAGAATGAATTATTTGAATTTTTAATGTTTTGTTTCCTGTAGGTTGCAAAATAACTGATTTTTAAACTACATTACATATATTTTATTACCCAACATTTTTTTTTACAAATTATATTATTATTAAACAAATGTCAAAGTCAGTTTTTTAATAAGATAGCATTTTTTTTCTTTTTTTTGTCTCATTTCATGCACAAGCACACATTGAATTATTCTGCTTTAAAATACATTCTGTCAACAAGGTCGCTTCAAGAAAAAGCATGACCATAGCATGACTAAAGCGCAATGCTTCATGGGTTTAACTATTTCAGTGCAGTCATGACACATCAAGTCTAGCTTCCAGAAAATGGTCAAACAGGGGGCATATGTCTCCCAGTTCAGGCCCAGTTATAAGTTATTACCTTGGCTGAGACTTGGCCCAGATATAGTCCATGTTTGTCCCTTGTCTGGAAGCCAGACTTGGTCAAGTCATGTGCTGTAATTCACTGCCGCATGTGGGCCAAGCAAAAGCAGATTGTGTGGGTCAGAGAAATTTTGCTATGTGGGATTGTTTCCAGTTTTGGTTTGCAATCTTTAATCCAGAATCAAACCTACTCTGCAGCAGGTTAGCCATGTAAGCTTGAGTTACAGTGAAGACAAAACCCAAACAAAACCAACCCACCTTCTTGAGTTTCCTCAAACTAATCCTATATCGGAGATTATTTATTGTTGTGTTTGACAAACCATAGAAAAGAGAATTACAGTAATTGAGAAGTAATAAAGGCAAGAACTAATTTAACAGAGATGAAAGGCAGAATTAGTGAGAAAAGAAATGTGAGTTGGTGTCACGGTGGCGCAGTGGGTAGCATGATCGCCTCACAGCAAGAAGGTCGCTGGTTCGAGCCTCGGCTGGGTCTTTGCATGTTCACCCCGTGTTGGCGTGGGTTTCCTCTGGGTGCTCCCACAAGTCCAAAGACATGCGCTATAGGTGAATTGGGAAACCTAATTTGTCCATAGTGTATGTGTGTGAATGAGTGTGTATGGATGTTTTCCAGTGATGGGTTGCAGCTGGAAAGGCATCCGCTGCGTAAAACATATGCTGAATAAGTTGTCGGTTCATTCCGCTGTGGCGACCCCTGATTAATAAAGGGACTAAAGCGAAAAGAAAATGAAAGAATGAATGAAATGTGAGTTAATAAGGAAAGAGAGAAGTCAAAGATTACAGCCAACACTGTAAAAAATATCCGTAAATTAACAGTTTTACGTATTTTGTGATTCATGCTTTTCTATCATTTTTTCCCCTTTATTTATGTTTTTTTATATTTATGTTTTTTTATAATTGCATTAGGCCTCACAGTGGCGCAGTGGGTAGCACGTTCGCCTCACAGCAAGAAGGTCGCTGGTTCGAGCCTCGGCTGGGTCAGTTGGCGTTTCTGTGTGGAGTTTGCATGTTCTCCCTGTGTTGGCGTGGGTTTCCTCCGGGTGCTCCGGTTTCCCCCACAAGTCCAAAGACATGCGGTATAGGTGAATTGGGTAAGCTAAATTGGCGGTAGTGTATGAGTGTGAATGGGTGTGTATGGATGTTTCCCAGAGATGGGTTGCAGCTGGAAGGGCATCCGCTGCGTAAAACATATGCTGGATAAGTTGGCGGTTCAGTCCGCTGTGGCGACCCCAGATTAATAAAGGGACTAAGCCGAAATGAAAATGAATGAATGAATGAATCATAATTGCATTATGGGAGCTTGATCTTTCTTCCAACAACTTTTATCCTTGAAAAGTTCAAAAGGTGACTTTTATTAACATTTTTAATAGTTGAAAGTGATATATTGTCCGCATTGGTGTTGTAAATTACGCTACAAAATCCTTGTAACAAACTGCCAGTACATTAACGTTGACTTTTTTCTCTATATATTATTATCTTACACATTATATAATTTCAAACTACCAAAATGTCAATAAAAGTCACTTTGTTAAACTGTAGAGTAAAATTTTTAACATCAAAAGTCGACAGAGCAAAGATCAGCATCCCATAATGCAATTCACAACTGTAAATAAACGAAAAACACTTGTCAATCACAAAATACTGAAACTCATTTCTACAGTGTACACAGATTTTCATTTCAAAAACAATGCAAGGCGAATAATATTGTTTTAAATAACAGGATTTGTTTTTACTGCACTACCATTTATGTGGTTCACCTATTTGCACTATGTTCTGTTTATCTTTGTTACCTGAAGTCAGTTTCGGCAGTAGCAGCATGTATTGGCAAGCGTCCGTTCTTATCAGGAATGTTCTGTTTTGCCCCGTTACGAAGCAGACACACACAGCCTTCCAGCCAGCCCTGCAGGAGAGAAGCAATGCCAGACAAATTACAGTGAACTAAAAAACAAGCATTCATTCTGTGGCAAGCACTGAACGTCTGCAACTCTGAAGAATCACAATCCACTATATACAAAAACTTGACAAGACAAGTTTTGCTCTAAAAGTACACAAATTCAAAGCGTGAGGTTTTCTGCTAAACACATCAAATTACAATCTCAAACAATGATTGCTTGTCGTCTCTAATGAAGGCAGAACTAACAATCAATCACTACTGAAGCTATGTGTTTAGTACTAGAAATATCACAAATGTAGATAGCGTGATATACATATCACAGTGATTAGCTGATCTAAAATAATGGTATTGGGTGACATGGTGACTCAGGTTATAAGGGACTAAGCTGAAGGAAAATGAATGAATGAAAATAGTGGTATCTTTGCAAGATGCCATTAGTGCAACCTCTGAAAGTCATTTCAGCACTTCAGGCAATGTAGTTACATGTCAAAACACATCTCTGAAACCAAGCAAAGTGGGCATGCTGGTGTTCTTGGCCATGTTAAGAAAGAAATAAGACAACTAACATCAAGACAATCGTTCTTAATATTTTCTGGTTGATGTAACTTCTTTAGGGAAGTGAAGTGGTGGTGATATTTATGTTTGTTTGTTTGTTTACATGTTTAAATGTCTCATTTGTTTTATGCAACAGTAAAATATGGCTGCACACTTTCAGAAGCAGTACTGATGTTTTATTTTCCCTGAAATCAAACGAAATACATATTATCACGTTTAAAAAATATTGTATTAAATATCGCATTATTTAGCGTGTTATTGCATATCACATTTTTCATAAAAATAGAAAAGAAAACATCTCGGAGGGCACATTTCAATAATATCGTTTCTCTTATGAGGAATTGTGCAATCAGCTTTTATGTCATGAGATTAATGTAAACTCAGCTCACTAGTAAGTAAGTAAGGAAAATTCTGCCCAAGTACGGTGACCCATACTCAGAATTTGTGCTCACAGCATTTAACATCATGGGCATTTAACCCATCCACACAGCAGTGAACACACACCTGGTACTTTAATGATCTAAGCACATGGTCTAAAGGGCCTAGCACAGGTGAACTTACTGTTGCTGCGTTCCAATTCGCATACTATCCATCCTAAATAGTATTCGAAAATAGAATTAGTATGTCCCAAATCGTAGTATGTTGAAAAGAGTATGCCAAAGGTTTCCGCATGGTTTACTACTTCCGGTAAAAATTCGAAGTGTAGAACCGTCCATACTCTGACCGCTGATATTAACCACAGTAACCTAAGTACATTGCGAGTTGGACGTGAATTTGATTAGAACTCCAAACGCAGGTGTAAAAGTGTAAATAAACAACAAACATGGCAGACGCGCGAGACCAACTGTCAAGTAGAGATGCTTCGGTAAAGATGTTTGAATGACTGTTAATCAATATCTAGCCCACTGGAAAATATTAAAATCGCGTTTTCTTTGTCTGTACTTTTAGGGTGTAGTATAAGTATGCGAATTAGGACGCAGCATGTGTCTGTTCTTCTTCTTCTTTTGACTTTATTGGCGGTTGACAACCAACTTTAAAGTTGTATTACCACCACCTACCAGACTGGAGTGTGGAACAGTAGATGACATAATCAGGAGAGGGAAATATTTTTTTATATTCTATGCATCAGAGCTGTGTTTTTAAGATAATTTATAAGATGTTTGGGTTCTATAGGAGGTGTCTGATTCCACTTTTGCTATTTTAAGGACAAGGAGAGTGTTTGGTGCACTAAGTTCCTTATTATTTAGAATGCATAACTTTTATGTTTCCATGGTGATGCATCTGGTTTATCATTGTTATGTAAGGAGTCTGGTAACGAAGGTGGAGGTGGAGGTACTACATTTGAATTTGAATTTATGACCGCTAGAAAAGTACATTCTATATAGTATGAATGTGAGTAGCATTAATTAAATTCGGACTTACTACATCCACCATTTGTCATCATCACATGAGCTACTCATGTCAGTTTCACCAAAGACTATAGAATACACAAGACATGTCACTCATATAATGTTGAATGTGGTAAAGTGTAACAGTCAATATGGCGTATGAAGCCCCGCCTACTAGTACAGGAGCCAATCAGCGATCGCTATAGACTGACATTTCTCCGGGGAGAGGCTTGGACCAGACGTGCGCTTTTACGACAGTTTTTGTGGTCAACAAACACACTGGAATCTCAGCAAATACTTGCTTCACAGATATAAGAAATATTTCCACATAAAGCTGAAATCTTTACTTTTAAATGAACCAACTATACTTGAAAACAAATCCGTTTTGGCTACACAAATGCCCACAAACTTGTAAACAAATATTCGCTGTAATTTCTGGAGAAGATTCGCCATCAAGACCAAGTTGTGAATTACTTTAGAAGAGCAGCGTGATCTGATGGAGCATTATCCAGAGGATAATCATGTGTAGATAAATGAGCCATAAATGTGTAGATAAACGGCCATAAATGAGGTTGGTGTCGTGATCTCGTTCCTTTCGAGTGAGCATGCACATTAGCTCGAAGAAATGCTGATTTTGTTTGATTTGAACGTTTAGAAATTAAACTTATGAGACAGGTGTTGTTTAATTTTATTGGTGATTCCAAATATATAATGTAGGCATAATCTTGGCAAACAGTTTTGGAGAATCTGATGTTTCCCCATTCAGACAGTATGAGGCGTTTCAAAGATGGCCGCTGAGTGAAACGACGTGCCTTAAAGGGAGTTTGGTTCATGTCCCATTCCTGAATTCTCTTGGGTGGCATCATGGGATAGTGTAGCGCCCCTAGCATGCGCACTACAGAATCTCGCCAGGAAATAGTAGGCCATCCTTTCGAATGCTATGATTTTGGACATACTACTCGGCTCACACACTGTTTTTCACACACTATATAGTAGGGAAGTATGCAATTTTGGACGCAGCCTGAGTCTCTTATTAAGAACAGATGACTGCAAACAGGTGCAGTGGTAATCATTGAATAGTGGACTAAAATGTTATCAGGTGTGAGGTGCAAAAAATGATGGTACGTGTAGTCGGGGTGAGTGGCAGATGTGATCATGCGACACGCAGCAGCCTCATAATCCACTACAGTGTAGAGATTAGAGCTGCTCGATTTTCATCAACTTACATGACCAAAATACATGAAAATAAGTGGGTGTTTAACTGGTAGAAAAGTAAATGTTCTAATTTTCTAAATAGTGTGTATCTATGAGTAAAACTATTATTGTTGTCATCTTCCATAGACATCAGGGTGTATTTTACAAAGCACAAATGTTTTGTTTTGCTAGGTAATATCTGTATTCATATGTGTGCAACCTAAACAAATGTTATTTCATTGAAAACAATGATAAGTTTTGATCTTTAACACGCAATCTGATTGTCTTTCCCTGTCTCAGCTCCAATTATCATTGAAAGTAGATTTAAATTTAGCAGCTGTTCATGTCATGCACTAAATCTTTTAATCGTTTGTTCCAGGGACCAGCCTAGGCTGATCACACCAGTGTGATTGTACAGTATGTGTCATAGGATTATCATCATAGTGTTTTTAATCTGTTTTATTTAGTGTTATCACCGGTTGTAGTTGAATTCTAAATAAACGCTGCCATGCTTGTACACTGTTGACTCAGTAGATCTGCCCACAGCTCAAAATGTATTAGAAAGCTGTATCTTTTGGTTTTAAATGTTAAGAAATTGCAGCACTACTCTATACCAAGATTAATATAAAATTAGCTTACCCATTATTATAGTTTTGCACTTTTTAATTGTTTTATTTTCTATACAATTTTTTTACATTTGCTCTAAGTGAAGTTTATTTAAAAACTAATTTCGAGAGGATCACGTGCTTATGATTGCAGCGGCTGGTCCCACATTATCCAATTCATGATTCACCAATCAGACAATTCCTAAGCCACTATAAATACCCTAAGTTTCATATCAAAGTCATCTTCGTTTTGAAGAATCTCCCCTTTCACCCCTACTCCACCTTTCCTAGATGGGTGGCACGGTTGCCTCACAGCAAGAACGTCACTGGTTCTAGTCCTTACCAAGCCAGCCGACGTTTCTGTGTGGAGTTTACAAAAAACTCCAAAAACATGCAACTTAAGTTAATCGACTAATCCAAATCGGCATCATAGACATGCTCCTAGTAAGTAGTCATCTCAAGAGCAATCACTGTCTGTTCATTAGCTACTACAGCAGGGGAGTTCTCGAGATCTACCTGAGCTCAAACTCCCCTCTCACCTTGCAAACGTGAGGGAGCCCCGGGCTCGAGGATCTATGAGCTCAGGGCTCTCTCCCGAGACAGCATGCCAAACAAGCTTTATAACCAATCATCAGCTAAGTGTGAACTCTTGAATTTACAGTTGTTTTAGTTTATTTCATTAATAGTTTTGTTAATTTTAGTTTTTATATATTTAGTTTCAGTTGCAGCAATTCTAGTTCAGCAGAGTTAACAGAACATATCCAGTGTCAAGAAAAAGAAAAAGTTTAATGTTTGCACAGTTTATATTAACTGTTGTGCAAACTTCTTAATAATAATAAAAAAAATCACAATGAATGATTGTGGCCCTAGTTAGGCTAGTATTTGTTATTTCTCGATATTTAAATTGGTGGCTGGAATTATAAAACTTCAATATGCAGCTCCTGTGTGAGAGTTTTTTTTTTTTTTTTACCAGGTATGTCGCGAGAGAGAGGGATGTCCGTCCACAGGCGTCTTGCGTGTTGATAGAAGCTCCCATCTTCAGCAGCAGTTTCACCGTGTCCACCTGCCTTCCAGACACAGCATGCATCAGAGGTGTAGAGCCTGCCATCCAAACACAAAAACAGTCAATAAAATAAAATGTATGCCATCTCTACTGTAAAGCCCTTTATACATTTGAGGGTGATTTCCTAAAATTTTGAAACCAGGACGCCTGGTCAACCCATGTGTGTAAATTATAAAGCCCAGTCCACTGTAAAATATAATCTCTGATGACCCGTCATGCATGACACATCATACAGAGCTAGCTGTTCAGTGAGATTGTTCTCCTGATTAGACAACTGCAAGTTCAGATGAGTCCACAGATCGGTTTGTTTAATCCGCATACCTCACGAATTCAAGACGACAGCTCCCAAATGTTTCTGACGTATAAAAATTAGCGATCAGCTCATAAATTTCTCTCACACGATATGGGCCACAACCATCTGAGCATCAATGATTTCCACGCGAAGTTTCCCCAATTGGAATAAATTAGTAACAAGTAATATTAATTGGGGCGACACAGTGGCGGAGTGGGTAGTGCTGTCACCTCACAGCAAGAAGGTCGCTGGTTTGAGCCCCAGCTGGGTCAGTTCGAATTTCTGTGTGGAGTTTGCATGTTCTCCCCGTGTTCGCACGGATTTCCTCCGGGTGCTCTGGTTTCCACTATAGGTGAACTGAATAAACTAAATTGGCCGGAGTGTGTGTGTGTGTGTGTGTGTGTGTGTGTGTGTGTGTGTGTGAATGAGTGTGTATGGATGTTTCCCAGTACTGGGTTGCAGCTGTGTAAAACATATGCTGGATAAGTTGGCAGTTCATTCCGCTGTGACGACCCCTGATGAATAAAGGGACTAAGCCAAAGGAAAATGATTGAATAAATGAATAGTGACTGAAAAAAGTAATCGCACAGTGTTGCCAAGCTTTACACATTTTAAAAGCTCTCCACAACTTCTCAACAAGTCCACTTTATTATCACAAGGGTCAAACTGGAGCTTCAAATGCAAAAGTAGTGTGAAAACTTACCTTCACCATCACAGCACTCGAGGATGGAGGGGTCTTCTCGTATGACAGCAGTCAGCGTGTTGACGTCACCGTTTGCTGCTGCCTGGTAAACCACATTCAGATCAACCTCCTCAGCAGCTTCTGCAAGGAAAATGCATTAAATAAATCATTCAAGATAACATCAGTTGAACATACACTCAAAAACTATTTTTGCTGCTTGTTCCAACTACTTATTTAAAATGAGCTGAATCATCACAATTCTTGATGCTTTTTTGAGACAACTTGCAGTAATTGTTTTATGTTCAATCAACCTAAATTTGTTAAAACAATTAGGTTAACTTAATCCGTTTGTGTTGGGACAATATGAAGAAATTGAGTGGAAACCCTACCGATTTTTTACAGTGTAATGCGGTATACTACACTGTAAAAAATGCTAGGTTCCACACGATTCTTTTATGTTGTCCCAACATAGATAAATTAAGTTAACTTAATTGTTTCTATTAAACAATGAGTGGATTGAACTTAAAACATTTAAGTTGTCCCAAAAAACACTCAAGAATTGTGTTGTTTCAGCTTATTTTAAATAGTAGTTTGAACAAGCACAACTTTTTTGTTTAATGAGCCCCTAATATGCATTATAAAAGGTCATATTTTGGTTTTGGGGGTTTCCAACAACAGGCTGATATGTATGCAAGGTCAAAAAACACTTTCATTGTCTTATAATATGCATTTATTTTTAACTAATTATCCCAACGACTCTCATATGATTCGTTCAGCGATTCATTTGTTCCCAAACCCTTCCTTTGCGTAAAGCTAATCTGCGCTGATTGGTCCGATGAAATAGTCTGTGATTGGTCGACTGCATTGAGCGCAAGACGGAAAGAAACGCCCACCACGGTTATGAAGTATACAGACTACAGAGTATATGTGTGAGGCTAATGCAGGAGTGCATTAAAGCAATACAGTTCAACACCAGCATATTACTCTACTCTTAACCACAACCCCAAGTAATAACAACGACACACATTCAGTATTGATCCACACAGTGGCAAAAGTTAAACTATTTAGAAAATTGGCCACACCATGCGTATGTAGGAACAGCTGATGGTGGCCATAGCAATGACAAACGGCAGAGGATCGCGAGCTCAGACATGCATTTAAATTGGCAAAGGAAGAAGCACGCATCGAGTTTTAACATGGTTTTGGACGCGATATGTGAATAGCCCATAAAGATTTAACCTGGGAGATACAAGTACTGATCTATAAAAGATAAGTGATTACAAGTTACAACACTCAATTAAATACATATTTTGCAAACTACAGAAAATGAGGCAACAATTTTAATTACACTTACATGTTATGATCCGGAGGAAGAAGAAACTGGTCTATATAAACTGTAACAGTTACTGACAAAGTCCCATACATAATAGCCTTTGTTGGTCCTTCCTTTAATAGCAAAAGGCCAGCAACTCCCGCGCTGCAGCATAGGTTAATCATCAGAAAAATGACAGAAACAAACACAGCACAAGGTTGGCTATACTGTGGTATTGTTGTGAAAATGAACTTGAACCCTTTATTCCCTACAGTCGCAATTCTGGTCATCTTTCAGTGCTCGTAATCTTCGCGTCATGATCAATCCCATGATCCTCCGCACTCCGCTTGCGTTTCAAGAAAGGGCACGTTCTCGTTTTACAAGAACCGGCACTTCATATTTGGTGATGTCTCGTATCAACGTGCCGATGTCTCGTATCTCTTTCTGTTTAGAATCAATAGTTTTAAACACGGGGCACTTTCAGATTTAAACCTCAGCTGGATGCTTTCATTCACTTAGAGCTGTGTTACACACTGCATGGAAGGTCATTTTCAAAAACCCATAATAGGGGTTCTTTAAAATACAATAAGCTCTTCATTTCGGCCAAGTGTCTTAATTTATAAGAACTTTACATTTTTGCATTTCTACATGAAACACATGATAGTACTGGGATATTACCTATATGTATTTATTTGTTAGTTTAAATATTTTTTTATATTAATTACTCTCAATGAATCACAATTAAACTACTGTTTGTAGCCTTGATTGTAGTCTCTAATTAAGGGAGGGGGATCTGATAATGAGTGTTTTTATAGTGTACAAACACTATTATCTGTCGCCTGTCCCTTTTCTACACCTAACCCTACCCTTTACAGAAAGATTTGTGCATTTTTACTAACTCAAAAAATGTCGATTTTTAAGTCTTTTGAAAAATGAGAATGCATGTAACCATACAAATTTGTGTCTTCATATTTCACAAAAGGGCCTCACAGTGGCGCAGTGGGTAGCACGTTCGCCTTACAGCAAGAAGTCGCTGGTTCGAGCCTCGGCTGGGTCAGTTGGCGTTTCTGTGTGGAGTTTGCATGTTCTCCCTGTGTTGGCGTGGGTTTCCTCCGGGTGCTCCGGTTTCCCCCACAAGTCCAAAGACATGCGGTATAGGTGAATTGGGTAAGCTAAATTGGCGGTAGTGTATGAGTGTGAATGGGTGTGTATGGATGTTTCCCAGAGATGGGTTGCAGCTGGAAGGGCATCCGCTGCGTAAAACATATGCTGGATAAGTTGGCAGTTTGTTCCGCTGTGGCGACCCCAGATTAATAAAGGGACTAAGCCGAAATGAAAATGAATGAATGAATATTTCACAAAAACATGCACACATACACACCATATAATAAAATTTGTAAATAACCCAAAGCATAAAGAACCATTTGAGGCTCAGTAAATAGTGAGCAAATTTTCATTTTGGGGTAAACTGTTCCTTTTAATGCATTAAATGTTGTATTAAGGGTGATACGGTTGCGCAGTGGGTAGCACAATCGCCTCACAGCAAGAAGGTCGCTGGTTCAAGCCTCGGCTGGATCAGTTGGCATTTCTGTGTGGAGTTTGCATGTTCTCCCCAAGTTCGTGTGGGTTTCCTCCGGGTGCTCCGGTTTCCCCCACAAGTCCAAAGACATGCGCTATAGGTGAATTGGGTAAGCTAAATTGTCCGTAGTGTATGTGTGTGAATGAGTGTGTATGGATGTTTGCCATTGATGGGTTGCAGCTGGAAGGGCATCCGATGTGTAAAACATATGCTGGATAAGTTGGCGGTTCATTCCGCTGTGGCGACCCCAGATTAATAAAGGGACTAAGCCGAAAAGAAAATGAATGAATGAATGTTGTATTAACGCATACTTTATAGTATTAAACAGTCCAAATGTCAACCAGAATAGTTTTAATAATGGCTCAAACTGTAATTGATTATTTGACTGCAATAAAAAAAAAATTCTTCCCAAATGGAAAGATCTGATCTTTTATAGACCACTGTTGTTGTCAACGTCTCCTTCAAATAATTAATTTCTAAGGAAATGTAAAGTAGAATCAGCACTGATGAAATGAACTATACTGAGAAATCATTACAGGTTTGGCAACCACTCAGAAATCAGACGTTCCTTTGGGTTTCTATATATTCTCTAGGGTGCTTGTAGGATGTTTTGCACACACAACAACACAGAACATGCTGACAGACCTACAACAGACCTCATCATCCCCTATTACACCTATAACCCTTACCATCGCTACCAATCAGCAATACATTCTGGTGGTTTACCTACAGACAAACAGATGGCTACCCTCACATCACGATAGAAAATGATGGGCATTGACAAAGCCCGTTGATAACATTACCATGGCAACAGTGGCAGCGGCACAAACCCCTTGTTGTTATCAGCTCGTCTGTGTGTGTGTGTGTGTGTGTGTGTGTGTGTGTGTGTGTGTGTGTGTAAGTGCGTGCGTGCGCGTGTGTGTGCGTGTGTGTGTGTTGAGCTTTACCTTTGTGCTGCTCAAAAACAGATGAAGAGTTGAACTCCATAACAGATCAGATGCCGCCTTTAGAGAAATCCCTCTGGTGCCCACGACATGACTGACCGCTCACAACCACCTTAATACGGAGGGAAAACCCGGAGGAAATGGACAGACACGGCAAAGGAGAGATGGAGAAAGGGATAACAGTGCGGAATGAGCGGCTGAGAGCTGGTCTGGAGGTGTCGCAGATCCGCCAGCATCAGTTCCTGGAGGCGGCAGGTGGAGGGGCAGCACCGTTTGATTTGGAGTGTGATGTGTGACGGGAATCACACTGAGCATGTGCAGAAGCAGCACTTCTCAGCCTGCTCGGAAGATTATATATGGTCTTATTTACACAAAGCAATCAACGAGAGAGAGAGAGAGAGAGAGAGAGAGAGAGAGAGAGAGAGAGAGAGAGAGAGAG
>CAIGQW010001968.1:1333423-1347653 GCA_903798125.1 Danio choprae
GATGCCCTTCCAGCTGCAACCCATCACTGGGAAATCTATTCTATTCTATTCTATTCTACTCTACTCTATTCTATTCTATTTCCAGATCATTAACTTATTATTCTTTAGTTCTGTTCTCTTCTCTACTGTGTTCTATTCTATATTTATTCCTGATATCTCTGCCATAATATTTTAGTATTTACTATTTAGCTACATTCTTCTGTTATATTCTGCTTTATTGAGTTCTATTCTATCCTTTTCCATTCTATTCTACGCTCTCCTTTGCTCCATCATAATCTTTACTGTCTGTACCATATCTTCGTAGTCATTTCATGTATTGTCAGGTCTCAGAAGCCATGGTCTCGCTAAAACAGAATCACCATCTTGGCGCTTCACACATATTTTCATTTCATTCATATTTATCATGCAGCCCGTCGCCATGGGAACCCTGGAGGACATCAGTGACTGTGCAGCAGCGAGTCCATGTTTACACATTGATTCCACTGATAAAGTTCAATATCACGACCTTCACGTCATCATCACTCACTCAAAGAAAAGCCCGTTTATTGACAAGATGCCAATTCAGTTATGATCTATGGTTATGATCCTAATTACACTCTTCGACGGTGACGTCAATGAATAGAACGAAATCTTTCATTCATAACAGCAGCTGCATTCCTCTCAGGGAAGGGGGGGGGGCGTTCCTGTGCGCGCGCGCGCGCGCGTGTGTGTGTGTGTGGTTCAGGTATTCCCTATGTTGTGGTAATAATGTAGACTAATCGACAGAGATAGTAGGCTAGCTTCCCGAAAGTTGCCTTTTGGAGACATTTGTCCAAATAAGGAAAATCCAATTGATAAATTATAGATTATTTGAATATGTAAACATGCAGAATGTGGTTTATGAATGTTGTATTTAGGATTAGGGTATAGGAAACCCTCACCCAAACAAACAAGCAAACAAATTTATACTTAAACCATGGTAGGCTAACTAACAAACTGTGTGTGTGTGTCTTTATATTTGACCTCAGACCATATTACATTATTATAGACTGTCTCTCTACATGTTAATAAGAGAAGGTGTTTAGGAGAAGAAAAGGTCAATAAATCAATTTGTTGTTGTGTCTGCCACATTACTCTTGGAATGTATTTGACAGCACTTGATTTATCGTGGAGCAAAAACACAATCACCTTTAGTCCAGCAGATGGCGCGATACACAAGCAAATCAATGAAGCTAATCGTCAAAATAGATTAAATGTCTATGCAGGGTTACCAAAAAAATGAAAATGTACCCACTATTTGCTCGCCCTCAAGTGGTTACAAACATTTATTAGTTTCTTCATTATATTGAACACAAAAGAAGATATTTTGAAGAAAACCGAAAACCTGTAACCATTGACTTCCATAATAGGAAAAACAAATATGAAGGTCAATGGTTACAGGTGTTCAGCTTTCTTCGGAATCTTATCTTCTTTGGTGTTTAACAGACGAAAGAAACTCATAAAGGTGTGGAAGATGTGAAGGGTGAATAAATGATGAAAGTATCTAAAATAAGTATCAGTATCTTTAAAAATAAAAAGGCAACTATAGTGAAATATCATGAAAATAAATATTAGGCTAGTATATTATATATATGAAATGTTATAACAGCTAGCCATAAATGACAGTAATGCAAACTAGTCTACTGCTTATCTTAAATTATACATGGTGTAGTAAAGATCATCATCTTCTATGTGATTCATGTTGTATAAAATATAGCGAAAATGAATGTGTGCATATTTTCCCTAATATTTAAAACAAATATTACTTCTTAACTAAACACAGAATTTCCTGACACCTAAAACACAACTCTGACAGGGGAAAAACGTTTATTTTCAAAATGATTAGGTATTTTCAGATGTTATGTTTTATGTTGTGCTTATAAGAGAAGATGTTTATTTAAAACAAAACTTAATTTCTGGATTTTCTCAGTTATCTGATTTTGCAAATAAACTCTTCATACGTAAAACACACACACACACACACGCACGCACGCACGCACGCATGCGCGCACACGCACACACACACACACACACACACAGACACACACACACACACACAGACACACTCAAGAAAAGCAAAGAGCGATATGACCATTTGGTAAACATCATAATTTTTCTATTGAAAAAAAATTGATAAAAAATGTCATGTATAATATAAAAATCTAATATCTAATCTAATTAAATCTAATATATATAGTCTCATAACTCAAACAGATAACTGCTATATCTTTTATAAATAAAATCATATCAGCACACATTGGCCAAATATGACTGAACTGTTTCTTACTGCATTTTTAGAACAAAAACTATAAATCTATGATACAATCACTGGACACTTCTGAAGTATGTTAATGCTTTCTTTCTCCTCCTCTTCATAAGAAAGGCCTTTTCATCTTTATGAAGTGAATTATGAACACATTCTTTTAAACTCACCCCTGTTCTCTTCATTTGCGCAGAAAAGGGGGATGTATTTCTCTCGCTCTGAGTGGCTTTCTGCCAAGGGCCCTGTGTCCACTGGAGCACTGCGGGCCGCTGTTTGTCTGTGGGCTGCCTCTTTTGTTCCTTGGAATTCGAAATGGGAACGTCAGTAGTGTGGGAGACGTCTGGTTTCACCCAGATGCCAGACAGAGCAGGGTGGGTGGATTTTAGGGGGATGGGAGAAGCACAGACCCTACAGTGGGTGTACAGTACATGCATTTGTGCTCATTCAGATAGACTGTAATGGTAATATGTGATTAAACTTATGCAACATACTCCAATCTACTTGATATTCAATCCCAGGGCTGAAAATATACAATGATATTCTGCACCAACTGACTTTCTTCAATACAACTAACCATAAAAACAACCACCAACCAACCAACCAACAAACCAACAATCCAACCATCCAACAATCCAACCAACCAACAATTCAACTAACCAACCAAACATCCAACCAACCATCCAACCATCAATTAACCAACCAGCAATCCAACCAACCAAAAACCAACCAACCAACCAACCAACCAACCAACCAACCAACCGACAATCCAACAAACCAACAAAGCAACCAACAAACCAACTAACAATCCAACTAAACAACCAACAGTCCAACCAAGTCAAATCCAAGTCATGGATTTTAGGTGGATGGAAGAAGCACAGACCCTACAGTGGGTGTACAGTACATGCATTTGGGCTCTGTCAGATAGACTGTAATGGTGATATGTGATTAAACTTATGCAACATACTCCATTCTACTTGATATTCATTCATAGAGCTGAAAAATCTACAATGATATTCAGCACCAATTGACTTTGATTTTAACAATTGACAAGATTTTAAATATAATCTGTGCCATTCTGCCTGGTATGTCAAATAAAAAGTATATTTTTTAACTATAAAAATGTCCTTGGGTCTCTCAGGTGCAGAACAGAACATTAGAGCAGATCAAGGAAAGAAAGTTCCAGTGTTTTGTATCTGGTTGTTTTTCCACAAATGACTTGGATATTCCCTCTCTAAGCATTTTTTTGAGATGCCCGTGCCAGCACCACTGGGGCAATTTTGGACGCTCATCACAGAGAATCTCTGAAAGTGTCTGCCAAGTGTAACGGGGTAAAGCTCCTGATCAGGAAGTGTGAGGAGGGAAGTCCCGCTGCTAGATGGAGCACACATCCTCTTGTCATTAATCCATCCCTCTACACCCCTCTTTTATCTGCACAAGGACATGCGCATCCACTGGCCACTATCAAGGAAATGTTTGTGCTATTCATTATCATACTGTGGGTTTGGGAATTGAGGTTCAGAAGGAACTTTGATCTTTCAAGGGGCTTCGAACTTTCCCTTCTAACTGTTCGTCAAGTCAGATTTGCAGCCTAGAGTCACTGGGGAAAAGTGCCTTTAGCTTTTTTATTTACATTTTTTAAGTGAGAAGTAGAGACAGTCAAACTACTATGGAAAACACAGTGATCCAAATCAGAATATCAATGGTGGTTGAAAAAAGAGATAAAGATAAATAAAAGTTAAAATGCTCACAGCAAATGGGGTATATGTACACAGACTTTTAATTTTCAGTCAGCCAGTCCAAGGGCTTCTGCTGAACTGCCTTTCCATTACAAAATCGCCACGTTTAAGGTCTGTTTTCTTTAAAAATCAGTGATCTTCACTACCGGACAAGAAGCACTGCATTAAATTCCATTTTCCCAGTCATGTCTTTAAAATATGGACATTTATTTGACCCCAGTATTTTGAATGAACTTTCTGCACTACCCTGCTGCTAAACACGGTCTTTCATCTCATTTTGTGCTTGAACAACTAAATGGATGCTTAAGTCTATTTAACTGAATGTATTTTAATAACATTACAACATCGATGCTGTAAAAGTCACATTATCCTTTCACCAGAAGTTTGCTGAAAAACGCTAGCTGTGCATATAGCCCACTGAGTAGGAAATGAACATGGCCTTGCTTTGAATGGATTCAGCTTGTGGCCACAAGACATCACTAGTCTCTCACAGACCATTACTAGTCTCTCACAGACCATCTCTAGTCTCTCACAACTCACAAGAGAACTAACTGGTAGAACATATGAAGAATTATATTGCAAACATTGAAGGTCCTGACCCTTCTAAGAAAATAAAGATGGCTCATACCGTTTTTGTAGAGTGTCAAATTAAGTCCAAATTAACACCAAGATATTTATATGATTTTACTAGTTTCATCTCAGTTCCCGCAATGGAAATTGGCAGTAGCATTGCCGTCTTGAAATCAACCAACATTTGCTTTGTCTTATTGACTTTCCGCTGTAGGTGCTTATCCCCGCACCACTTAAAGTTATGCGCCAGGTTTCTATATCCCTTCCTCTCTCGACACATCCTACAATGGCCATGTCATCTGAATATTTTGCTGGTAACATATCTCTTAATAATATTTAAAATCACTGATAAGTGGTGAAAAGGAATGGTGAGAGTACAGTTCCTAGGGGGGCCCCAATATTGCTAATTATTCGTTCTGACGCAGAGCTGTGGCCTGCCAGTAAGATTATTGGAGATCCAGGCTATGAGGAAAACATCCACCTTCATGCTCTCCAGCTTTTCAATCAAAAAACTTGGTTGGGTAGTATTAAAGGAAGATAAAAAAATCAAAGAAAGTGATGCGGACAATAGAGTAAGCCTTCTGCAATGGATATATGATAACATCATCAACCCCTATTGGTACATTCTGCTGATACAAACTAATGGACAAAAGAGGCAAACTCATGAATAATAAGATGTGTTTTGGTTGATCACATCACAAGTAGACAAAGGAGACACATTCCTGTTTAAATCTGGCATTTAAACGCTTAGGGTTCGGGTCTTTTGTCCACTTTTCTGGTGATTAGGGTATGTGAGTATGTTCTGTACAGGCTTTTCTCAGATCTTTCAATCTTATACAGCCAAAAAGGCTTGCACAATATTTATTTCAGAGTTCCAAATACAGAATTTATTGTACTTGAGTAAAGGACGTGTGTATGTTTGTCATCTCTCTCCCTGACATACTTAAACTGAAATTAAAGAATGAGCTTATATGACATCATTTTGAACAAAGTTTGTTTGGATTTTGTGCATGCCAAAGTTAACTCTCAGGAAAGGTTTGGTTTGCCTGGTAAACCCCATCAAACTACTATTGGTCTGTGGCAATGACGTAATCATTTTGATCTAAGGCAACGCTCTGGTCTCCAATAAGTCCATAATGTTTCCTCACTGAGGATCTAAAACATAAGACGTTGTATAGTTGCTGTATAGTTCAATAGCAGCACCCTCAGGCCAATGAAAGGGTCATTATCTCTGTACCCTCAACCTGTGGTATTCTCCCCCAAGACAAAGAAGAAACTGATGTCTACTCGTTTTACATGACCTGACCTGAAGCTGCCACTTTTTTGTGATTTGTGTTGCAGAGAAAGAAAGGCAGGGGAGGGAGCACAGAGCGTTGGTTGGGCGTGGAGAAGAAAGAAAGGAAAAGACAAAAGGAGGCTTTGAAAAGGGTTTTTTTTCCCCTGCAGTAAACTTTGCCAACCTCTAGATGATTTGCAGTCAACAGAGTACAAAGGCTGCTTAGGGCAGCACAAAATCCTGACAGAGAATTAAAAAAGCGGTCATATCGATGCAGAAAAGGACCGGACCATTTTCTGGAGGAATGCAATGCTTTTAATCATTAGCTGCACATGCACTGTAAATGTGTGATCAAATTATGACAATTGTAATAAAACGTAATAAAGAAAAAAAAAAAAAACATGTAGATGATAGAACATGTATTCCATCAGAATGGACGCCTATTTATATGTATCAGTACATTACAATAGGACATTGGCAGTTGGAGATGTCTGGTTGTAAAGTACAGCACAGCTCAACAAAAGCTTGTACTGTTTATTCTGAAAGGTTAGTTGGATTATACCTAAAGCTAAAATTAGAACATTTACAGACACAGCACTGCTAATGGACTCTTTGAACCAAACCCAGCAGGCACCTTGATATCAAAACGACAGCAAGTAACCCTTTCAACCACCAAAATAACAACAAAAAAGTATTATAATATAAGAAATCAAAAATGTATTATAATACTTAAAATATATCCTACCTTGATCAGTCTAACATTTGCGTCAAAACAAAAACAGCTTACAGGACAGTATGTTTTTTGACACCAATGTTAGATGTCAGTTTGACATCAATGTAGCTTACATGCTTTGTAGTGATACAGTGTAAATTTATAACTTAAAACCTAAACTTTCAGATAAATAAAACTTATATTTGTCGCAATTCTGGAAGAGAGGACCCAAACGCAGAGAGAGTTAAGGGGGTTTATTGACACACAAGTGGAGACACGGGAAAGGTAACAAACAGTTCAACAGGTTATGATGGTGACTGAGTGCAGGAGCGCCCAAGCACAGGCCACAGATGGTTACAGGCTGGAAGACTGACAAGGAAGAGACCAGGCCAGGCAGAAGGTGGTGGAGATCAAAGAAGGAGCATAATAGGTACATAAATATTTTTATACATGTGAATCCAAACATGAACTTGTATGTCATACAGTATGTACATTATTTCCATATCAAATTTCTATAAAAAGTATAACTGAATAAAGAAAACAGTAAATGGATGTTTAATTTTCCTATAGGGACATTTGATCTTACCATTAAGAGAGTTTACTAAATAGCACTAAAAAGATTTTAGGTAAGAGTTCTCTTAAAGTCCATGAGAAATTAATTTACGACCACAACCAGGGCTAGAACCCAGATCTCTGGTGTAGAAATTGGAGTGATGTGCCACTGAGCCACAGGTGCAGTAGTGTCAGACCAAACGAAACACTCAAACTGGGAACAAACAAATAAAATTGAAAGTTTAAACAGAGAAATAAACATAAAAGGAAAACTCCATGATGGGAGAAAACAAACAAGAGGGGGAAACAAAAGGCTTACTAGGTAAAGATCAGGAGGTCTAAGGAATGCAAGACAAGCTCACAGTTACAACTCAAAAGTTGAATGAGAGACAGAGAAACAATAACAGCTTAAATACACTGGCTGGAACAAGGCACAGGTGATAGGAATTAGGTAAGCAAGAACACACGAGGGAGAACTAAGGCAGATGGGGAATATGGGGACATCTAGGGGCACGGAGACAAAGTACAGGATGGTGACATTTACAATCTTTATTTTGCTAGCTCACGTTGTTATTCTTAAGGTGAATAATTATTAATTGCAAGTTAATACACTGAAAGAAAGAAAGGAGTTTTCGTAATATTCAATCAAAGTCCGCTTCCGGGAGTCTCTGAACAGTCGTCTGTTCACGTCAACTTGAAGGGTTCCATAGCAATCCTCTTAACCACGCTTCTCTTACTGTTAGTTTGGTAAGAGGGAATTATGCACAAAAAGAAAGCAACACACCCATTCAATATTCCGTTTCAGTTGAAAGTACATCAGCATACTGAAATAAAAGTCTCAGCAACTTCAGGTTCATTCAGATTTTAAAGCCTATTTACAAAGCTTTTACTAAGAAGTACAAAGCAAACAGACTTTTACTAAGGAGTAGAGAGAAGTCTTAAGCTAAGAGTTAAGGTGGACTTTCCAGATTGATTTGGAAAATGTCACATAACTATGCACATAGGGATTGGCTGATGGGGAAGGAAGAGGTCTTTGTGAGAAATGTATAGATGAAAACTTTGTAGAGCATGATATTATGTCATCATATTCAAATAAATGTTTCAATATAAAAATATTGCCATGTTCAATTAAAGATATTAATATGCAGACTAAGTGAATATTGCATCCTTAAAAGTATGTTCCTTGCTTTTAATGTTTTAGACTTTAAATTTAACTGTGTTGACTATGTTTAAGATTTTCTTCCAGCTACAAATTAATACATTTTCTTAGAAAATATATAATTAAAGCTGCCAAAATCTGCTTATCCTACATATCTGAATAATAAGAGTTCAGTACATGTAATTGACATACCATGAGCATCAAACACCATTATTTTCTCGTTCTCATGTAAATCCTGTGAGTGTAAATTCTGGTGAAAATCAGATCAATTGGAAACAAAACACTGACTGTAACGATTCACATGAGACCATTAATATGTACGCCCCAGGCTGTGTTTTATTGGCCACAACATTTCCTGATGAGATTACAATAACTTTATCCCTTAAAATTTGTGATATGCAGATTATAATTTTGTTCAGAATCATATATATTGTGAAAATTGCTGCGTGGATTTGTAATGTGGAAACAAACACATAAACTGCTGAATAGAAGTTTTAATGCACTTTTATGCATTGTGTCATATCACTCAGCTCTTTCTGCCATTTTTATGGAGTGAAAATATGAAAATCAACTTATGAAACTCATTTGTTTTTTCAGATGTTGATATGAATTCCTGTGTGTGTTTTCATATACATGAAAACAACAAAAAAACAACTCTAAATGTCAGTCCATTTTGTCAGGTAGAATTATAATCTAGCCAATTTTTCATCCACAACACAATTCAGGTGCAAGATAAAATTGCCATTGTTCTCTCTTTTTCTGGGAATCCCTATACCCAAAATTGTTTAGAAAACTGTTTGCAACTGTTTGCAACTACCAATGAGCACGATGACAAAAGACGCCAACAATCCATAATACAATAACAGATACAGCTGAATCTGAAAAATCCCTCCATTGTATATCAGCAATTTTTGTCAACAAGAGGGAGAGAGAGAGAGATTCATGACCCTTCCAAATAAGGTCAAAACCAACCATTTCATATTATATAATCATCTATCAGGGACAATTCCTAGGGTTGGAAATGGACTGTAAACTGTTTCTGGAGAATTTTGGCACTTACCTAAGCAATCTTCAGATATCAATCGTAGATATCAGAGAACAATTTAACATATTGTATCAATGCATTGTATGGCACCTTTAAGCAAATATTAAATGCTTTTAAAAATGTGTATATATATATATATGACACATGTCCTTGGACTGTGGGGGAAACCGGAGCACCGGGAGGAAACCTACGCGAACACGGGGAGAACATGCAAACTCCACACAGAAATGCCAACTGACCCAGCCGGGGCTTGAACCAGTGACCTTCTTGCTGTGAGGCAACAGTGCTAACCACTGAGCTACTGTGTCACCAAAATTTACTTGTTACAATCCAATTTGAATTTAGTTGGAAACCTGAAACCATTGATGTCTACAGTATTATTTTTTCCTACTCATAAAGGCTTGAAACAAGTAAAGGCTTAGTAGATGTTTCACTTTTGGGTGAACTATTCCTTTAAATGTGGAGGTAATCCCATACAGTCAGAAATGTGTTTTTACACTATCCCTTTAAGATGTTTTGTGAATATGACCCCTGGCCCTTGGTTAAAATAATAGCCTAATACACAACACTCCCAAATATAGTGCAGACTGGAAATGTTTCAATCCATTTTTAAATCTAAACAAATACTGCCCTGAATAAGCCCAAATATGTTGGAAACTTCATCCAATCTATAAAAAGAGTATTCAATATGACAACTATGTCTATTATAGTTAACAAATTGATCATTTTGAACATTGAACTACTCTATTTTCACTCCATTGTTCCTCACACTTTATTCAATGACCAGTTTATGTTGTTATTCAAAATGCATTCACAGCGCAAACAAACTATTAATATTAATCGTAAAACAAACCAGCTAATTATTTGCTACATTTCTCATTTGTGACCTCCAGGTTTGTGAAGCACTCTCTCAGGCTCTATTTAGTGATTTATTAAATCACGACAGCCTCTTTCATCTACTACTTTTTAATTAAAAAATATGAAACTCTCTTGCTGCCTTTCTCTTGCAGAGTTCTGTAGCTTTTTCCCATAGTATCTTTCCGCGGCAATGGCTTATTTCACAGCTGAACAAATAAAAGCTGTTTTGTGTGCCAGTGAGAACGCTGCATTTTCCAGTTATTCATCAACATCCCATAAAACCAGCACAGGTGTTATCTTAGCAACAGAAGGCCAGAGCAGCAGTTTGCTTAAGCAGAATGCAGAGTTCCAGCACATATCTTGACACAGCAATAATTCACGTTACAGCGGAACAGTATATGAGCAGGCAGAATGAGGAGGTGATAACAGCCTCATAAAGGTCTCCTGGCTTCTCCTGTCACTCATCAGTATGATAAGCTGGAGGGACTATAGAATCATATGTAAAGCACAGAATCTGGTCTTATTACTTATGTCGTGACTTCTATTTTTTTTTTTTATTTAGAAAAAAAGATCAAATGCTTCGGCAATACTTAATTATGTTGGTTCTTGCAGCTATTGTGGCCATTTGGAAATCTAAGAAATACACAATTGGGGTGGCATGATGGCTCAGTGGTTAGCACTGTCACCTAACAGCAAGAAGTTCGCTGGTTCAACTCCCAGCTTGGCCAGTTGGCATTTCTGTGTGGAGTTTGCATGTTCTCCCTGTGTTGGCGTTGGTTTCCTCCGGGTGCTCCGGTTTCCCCTACAGTCCAAAGACATGCATAGTATGATAAAACCTCTGTTTCTTCTCTATGTTTTTATGCTGCATTCATACTGGCAAGTGTTGAATACTTAAACCCATATTAACATAACTTCAGCAGAGTCCTCCTGTAGTATGTAATGACCACAACTCTATTGATTTCACACTCAAAGCATCATCAAACCATGCCTTTGTATTGAATACATGCCCTGTAGCTTTAAATAATCCACTAATAGTGAGAATTGGTACTTAAAGTCTGTGTGGAATTAAAATTTACAATGTTTATTTTGCTAGCACACACTGTTATTCCTTAGATGAACAACTGATCAGTGCAACTGTTTGTTTTGGTAATCGACAACAAAAGTCTAGCCATTATCTTCTGCGTTTGGACTGGCAGTCCTTCTCTGTTGACATCAGTTTGATAACTTTAGACACAATATTCTTAAACATGCCTTTCTTACCGTTAGTTTGCTACAAGGGATTGATATGCAGAAAGAAAGCACCGCCCCCTGCTTGATATTCTGTTTCAGCTGGAAATAAAAACCTACAGTCACACACAAGTAAAAATTCTCCATTAACAAACTACTAAATAATCATTTTTGCCTAAATAATGCCTAATTTGTAGGTTTAGGTATTGGGAAGGATTATGGATGTAGAAAATGGACTTTGGAGAACTTTCTTTCAAAAGAACTGAAACAAATCTTTTTAAATAATAAAGTTTCCCCCAAAAAATTCCATATACACAGTGAAAACTATAATGAAATGTTTCTGGCAATATTTTCTTTGGTGTTAGCATAGTATGGTGAAAGGAACCTCGTGGAAGTGAGTATTAAATGATAATCTGTTTTGAAATCAGCTTTCGTGCGAAAAGGAATTTAAATTTGGGTTGCACAATCGCCTCACAGCAAGAAGGTCGCTGGTTCGAGCCTCGGCTGGGTCAGTTGGCATTTCTGTGTGGAGTTTGCATGTTCTCCCCATGTACGCGTGGGTTTCCTCCGGGTGCTACGATTTCCCCCTACAAGTCCAACAACATGCGGTATAGGTGAATTGGGTAAATTAAAATTGGCCGTAGTGTATGTGTGTGATTGAGTGTGTTTGGATGTTTCCCAGTGATGGGTTGCAGGTGAAAGGGCATCCGCTGTGTAAAACATATGCTGGATAAGTTGGCGGTTCATTCCGCTGTGGCGACCCCAAATTAATAAAGGGACTAAGCCAAAAAGGAAATGAATGAATGAATGAAAGAATGAATATTGTCTCTGATGTTCAGTTTAACTAAAAACCGCAGCAGAATATAGCCTTATAAATAGGTTTTGTGGTTCTTTCAAAAATATTTTTTCTTAATGGAGGGAGTTGAAATATTCTGTCACCATTTAATAAGACATGAAAACTCACTCGAGGTTGTTGCTTACAAACGCAGTTTCCTGATCACTCATCATGTGTGCAGTTTGAGAATGACACACTTCACCTCTGAGTAAAAGCACTGAAGCAGCTGTATCTGTTCTACATCAGAGCTGTTTGAATCCAGGTGAAATAAACATGTAATGAAGGTGTCATCGGGTTTCTCTTATGTGAGCTTTTCCACTTTGTGGCATTCCAAAGTTTTGACGTCTTTGTTGAGATCAAAAGTAAAAGCTCTTTAAATTCAAAACCTCAAACTTAGGCTGTAGACTGAAGCGTGCTGTAACCTAACCTTCCAGAAAGATTGCTTTAAAAAAAACTCCAGTCCAAGAACTTTGTACTAATAATTTTTAATATACTGATTCACACGACTTCATACTAAAAGCTACACACGAAATACTTTATGCATTTTAGCTGTCTATTTCCATGATAACAGTGTTGTTTTGAAATGTTTTTGAACACTACAGTATATGATTTCTGTCTCTAAATAAATGAAATTTGTAAAAACACGAGGTAATTTGCATATGTATTACAGTACATGTTCAGACTTGCACGAGTACTTGGCAACCAAAACAACAATGGCAGGCTACAGGATTGTATGCGCTGTATGCAGGTGCGTAATTCTTCATTACACTTTCATTTGACTCTAAGTAACATCGCCTACTTGCGCGGCATGCATACTGGCCTGGCATGCTATCTACTGGCCTGGCATGCATAATACAGCATTTTTAGTTATTTTCGTTATTTCATTCATTTTCTTTTCGGCTTATTACCTTTATTAATCTGGGGTCGCCACAGCGGAATGAACCGCCAACTTACCCAGCATATGTTTTACGCAGTGGATGCCCTTCCAGCTGCAACCCATCACTGGGAAACATCCATACATACCCATTCACACACTACAGACAATTTTTTTTAGCTTACCCAATTCACCTATACCGCATGTCTTTAATCTTGTGGGGGAAACCGGAGCACCCAGAGGAAACCCACGCAAACACGGGGAGAACATGCAAACTCCACACAAAAACGCCAACTGACCCAGCTGGGGCTCGAACCAGCGACCTTCTTGCTGTGAGGCGATTGTGCTACCCACTGCGCCACCGTGCTGCCTTCGTTATTTCTTCTCATCTAAAAAAAAAATACTATAGTTATTTATAGTAAACACTGTAGTGTTTTTGAACCTTACTATAGTAACATACACTTTAACAAATATCTGTAAATTAGCAGTTTTAATTATTTAGTGATTTATGCTTTATTTAAAATTTTAACCTAGAAAAGTTTGAAAAAAAGTGACTTTTATTAACATTTTTAATAGTTTAATAGGACAAGGTGTTACAATCTATGCTGCTCAGCCAATGTTTCGTTTTTTAATAGTTATTTTATTTGCTAATTAAAAACCACCTAATATGGATTTTTACAACTCTGAATCTGCATCTTACTGACAGCCACTGCTGTCTTGCAGAAGATGTATATGCATACATTGTAGCAGCTTTAAAAACTGAAATGAAATACAGTGTGTTTTCCACCAAGCTATCCCAGAGAGCTGAAACTGGTAGTGGGTATAGAGACCCAAACAAAGACAGACATTCCAACACACTTTTTCAAAGGAGAATAAGTGAGTTTAGCATTGTTTTTCAGATAAAGGGGCTTCACAGTGGCGCAGTGGGTAGCACGTTCGCCTCACAGAAAGAAGGTTGCTGGTTCGAGCCTCGGCTGGGTCAGTTGGCGTTTCTGTGTTTGCATGTTGGAGTTTGCATGTTCTCCCTGTGTTGGCGTGGGTTTCCTCCGGGTGCTCTGGTTTCTCCCACAAGTCCAAAGACATGCGGTACAGGTGAATTGGGTAG
>CAIGQW010001968.1:1359381-1389834 GCA_903798125.1 Danio choprae
ACACACACACACACACACACACACACACACACACACACACACACACATGTCTTTAGACTGTGGGGGAAATCGGAACAACTGGAAAAAATCCACGCCAACACGGGGAGAACATGCAAACTCTGCCTAAATAATTCCTATAAATAAATCATTAGCAACTAGAGATTCAATTTTGAAATGTCAAAAGACTCACTTTACCCACAGATTGGTCCAGTTTAGTGTTAAGCACCATGGTGACAAAACCTGATCACCAATCCACCTTCTTGAGCACTCAGAATTTACTCAAATTAAACACAAACTTACATGGGTGAAAACCCCAAACCAGCTTTGCAACAGGCCTCTGCAGTCTTGTTTACATTTTGCTGCAATGATATTTCTGGCCTCACAGTGGCGCAGTGGGTAGCACGTTCGCCTCACAGCAAGAAGTCGCTGGTTCGAGCCTCGGCTGGGTCAGTTGGCGTTTCTATGTGGAGTTTGCATGTTCTCCCTGTGTTGGCGTGGGTTTCCTCCGGGTGTTTCGGTTTCCCCCACAAGTCCAAAGACATGCGGTACAGGTGAATTGGGTAAGCTAAATTGTCCGTAGTGTATGAGTGTGAATGGGTGTGTATGGATATTTCCCAGAGATGGGTTGCAGCTGGAAGGGCATCCGCTGCGTAAAACATATGCTGGATAAGTTGGCGGTTCATTCCGCTGTGGCGACCCCAGATTAATAAAGGGACTAAGCTGAAGTGAATGAATGAATGAATGATATTTCTTAATAAACTTTTTTTTTATCTTTCTCTTTACAAAGCTGTAACCTGATCTGAAGCTCCTATAGTTCTAATTTTTGTTTAATATGCCCTTTCATAACAAGCCCGATAAATTCTGTCAGCTTTCTTTGTGCAAAAAATTCTCAAACCTCTAAAATCCTTTCCATCATTGTTTACGTTTCTTTTGTCTTTCTCATTTTGTTTAATTCCCACTTGTGATTGAACTCCATTGAGTAGTGCTGACATTACAGAAGTTAGAGCAAAAAATACTGTGTGGTGGTCAACGTGAGCAGGAAATGCAGAAGCTGCAGGAAGCCTGACTGGCTAAGAATAGTGCTTACTGATGGAGTGGATCTAGTTTAACAGGAAATTGCTTCCTCTAGCAGCCCTCGCCCTAAACGAATACTCTGCTTGCTTATAATCAACCAGCAGGAGGGTGAACCACTGGACTAATGCTTCAAAAGACACTTTTTTTGCTGATTCAGGGATTTGCTGCTTGCTGTTCAAGTTATTTTCTACTCACTTGGACTGGACTGGACTGGACTGCTTGCAGTTCAAACAAAATATACATGTAGAGTCAATGCACCATGTTTTAAACACAGACAGAAAAATGGGTTCAGCTTGAGATTTAATACCTATGCATTGTTCTTAAATTCAAATGGAATGTTTATCTGCATTGTTATTTAACTTAAAGGGGACCTATTATGCAAAAATCTGTTTTATAAGGGGATTAAACACAGTTGTCTGGCAGCAGTGTGTGAATATATCCGGCCTCAAACATTAAACATGCTAGAAATATGCTAACAACAAGCTGATCAAGCTAGCAGTGTGGTAATATAATAATTTGTGCTACCATAGTGTTACAACATGCATATTAAGCATTACAGACATGTGGAAATGTGCTTATCATGCCCTACGCCATGCTAGAAATGTGCTATCGATGTAATTCATGTTAGCAAGCAACATTCTAATTCAAGAAAATAACATGTCAAATCACTAGCATTGTGTTAATCAACATGCCAGAAATACTTTTCAAAACTGAGACTAGCCTTTATGTTCTTTTTGTTTAGCAGTGGAATTGACCATGCAAACCATTTTTGCTCAGTCTCTTTCTTCTGGTGGAGTCATGAACACTTACCTTAACTAAGTGAGGCCTGCAGTTTTTTGGATGTTGTTGTGGGGTCTTTTGTGACCTCTTGGATGAGTTGTCGCTGCACTGTTGGGGTAATTTTGGTCAGGAAGCCACTCCTGGGAAGGTTTTCCACTGTTCCGTCTTTTTGCCATTTGCCTCACTGTGGTTCGCTGCAGTTCTACTTTTCATTCATCCATTGTTTAGATTTGTAGGTTGCAAAGCTGTCTCAAACATTCAGGGAAGACTTTCTCTAGCTAATGTCAAAGCTGGCCACAGCAAACTGTAAAAATGATTCCACACAATTAATTTGTGTTGGGATAACATGAGGAAATTAAGTTAACTTGACAGTTTTTACAAATTTAAGTGTATTGAACATAAAAAACATTAGGCTGTCTATTAGTAGATTGGTCAAACAGCAAACGCCATTTTTTGAGTGTAGTTTTCTGTGAATTCTTTCAATTCTGACAGCTCGAAATCTGCACTGTATAACCTTCATTCGTCCAAACAGCAAATTGGAGGCAAAAAGGTGTGCTGTAACCTCAATCAAAAATAGGATATGTTCTGAAACTGTTCTGAAGCCTTTCTTCATGTGTATGAGGGTTAGGTTTTTACACTGGTATTTTTTTTTACTGGTTTTACAATGTTACATTTTGACAGCACATCTTGTCCTCTATCAAACTGACTGAAGCTTGTTCTTTGGTAAAATAAAAGATGCTAACTCATGAGATGATGTGGCTATTGAAAGCGTATTTTCATATATGTAGTAATCTCATTATTCCTCATTTAGCATTTGTGTAAAGTTTTTAATATGCAGAGAAAATATCTGCAACATAAACATAAAAACAATACTTCAAACACAGCACTGAGGAATCTACGCGTAAACAAGTAAACTGAGTATAGTAAATAAATATACTCAAGTAAACAGAAACAGAAACTGGTGGAGACCACTAATCGATAACCCAGGGAATTAACTAGAAACTCAGTAAGGCAGATTGGCACCGAAAATTAAACCAGAACACACTGAAACTAAACAGAAGTATAACCCTGAAGCTTAAAGAATTCAGAATGTCAATACAACTACATGCTACAAAGGGATTTGTCAAAGGGTTCTGTCAAAAGTTCCTTGTCAATTTACCATGCACTGTACTACAAAACCTAATCTGCTCAAATATGCAGACCCAACAGCTTTCAGAATCTACCTGTAACTAGAAACGCTGTACTTCATTACAAACCAGCTCGGAATTTGTTGTCCTCCATCTAGTCTCTCATCTACATCCCGTAATAGCAGATGTGTGATTGTTGTACTATAGTACAGGCCCGTTCTTTTCTTATTTTCTTCAACCATTTACTTTAGTTACAAAGTAATATGGTTTAGAAGGTAAGCAAAAGTATGAAAAGGTTTTAAAGTACTATCTCTGAGGAGCAAAATGAGAGAGAAAAAATTCAAAGTGTAATTCAGTGTAAACCAGTGTGATAATAAGTGAAACAAACTGCCGTAACACAGTGTCTTTTGTCTTTTCACATTATGTAGTTGAAGAAAAAGCAGTGAGCGTACTGGACAGCACAGTGTTTTAACATCTCAGCACATCAAAGTGATTCAGTCTTTGCAGCTAGCGTAAATGTGTTATGCTGTACATTACTAGCTCTCCGTACTGGGCCAGAAACTGCTTTAAAACATTCATTAATTTTCCTTAGGCTTAGTCTATGATTTATCAGGGGTCGCCACAGCAGAATGAACCGTCAACTATTCCAGCATATGTTTTACGCAGCGGATGCCCTTCCAGCCGCAACCCACTGGGAAACACCCATACACACACACACACACACACACACACACACACACTACAGCCAATTTAGTATAGCTGGGAATCGAACCAGTGACCTTCTTGCTGTGAGGCGACAGTGCTAACCACTGAGCCACTACCCTAAAAAATTGTGTTTGTTTATAAATCCTTTGCTTTTTATTGTCTTCTGAGAAACACTGTATTCAGCAGGGATTGGGCCAGATCAGCAGTGTGCAGTTTCTTGTAATTGTTTATTGATTTGACTGTTGAAGGCAGACGTTGTAAGTGCTGATGTAAATAACAAATTTAACAAACCCACGTTCAGGCTTAGATGCTTCAGACATTTGTGCAGAATCTTTGATGCTGCACAAAGCCTTTTTTCGCTTTTATCTGACACTTAATATATTCCTTTGGATTCATGAAAGGTTTTATAAAAATGACATTGACTATGACCATCCATAAAGATGGTAGTTTCATAACAACAGATCTGTAAAAATTAATAAACAAAACAAAATCATAATTTATTATTATGTATTGCGCTATGCATGGCAGACCAGTAGTTGGCAATGTCAGTAGCTGGGTTTCCATCACCCTGTCTTATGCCAAATTTTGAAAAAAAACAATCGCAACTTTTTTATGGTTACTTGAGGTGGTTTTGGACTTTATGCAAATAATGGGAGATGGAAACTGTTATAAATTGGGTACAACAAAATTGAGGTTCCAAACACATCTTTATTTGAAAGGATGGTGGCAGCGGTCAAAACAGGAGCACACACGTAATCCAATACAATAGTCCAATGAACTGGTGAAACTCGGGGCAGGCGGCAAACAATTAGTAATCCGCAGTCCAGAACACAACAGGGCAAGAAGATGAACAAGAAAGCGCTTGCACAAAATGTTTACATGGACAGCAGTAATTAAATTATTTACCTTCATCTGAATAGGGCACTGTGATTAAGGTGTTTGAGTTGCTTTTAGAATGTTTCTTTTATGTGTGTCTGTTTTACATGTGGGCCTCACAGTGGCGCAGTGGGTAGCACGTTCGCCTCACAGCAAGAAGGTCGCTGGTCGCTGGTTCGAGCCTCGCCAGTTGGCGTTTCTGTGTGGAGTTTGCATGTTCTCCCTGTGTTGGCGTGGGTTTCCTCCGGGTGCTCCGGTTTCCCCCACAAGTCCAAAGACATGCGGTATAGGTGAATTGGGTAAGCTAAATTGTCCATAGTGTATGAGTGTGAATGGGTGTGTATGGATGTTTCCCAGAGATGGGTTGCAGCTGGAAGGGCATCCGCTGCGTAAAACATATGCTGGATAAGTTGGCGGTTCATTCCGCTGTGGCGACCCCAGATTAATAAAGGGACTAAGCCGAAATGAAAATGAATGAATGAATGTTTTACATGTTATACCACATAGATCAATTAACCTCATTACATCAGCACGCTGTATGTGTGTGTATGAATGTGAGAGTGTATGGGTGTTTCCCAGTACTGGGTTGCGGCTGGAAGGGCATCCGCTGCGTAAAACAGATGCTGGAATAGTTGGCAATAGTTGGAATAGCGTTCCATGTCTTTTTGGGTGTTACATTTTTTATTTAGTTCAGTTTCACTTTCATTCAGCAAAGTTTCATTCATGCCTCCGTGACAAACTCTGAGCTACTGGATGAGAGTATGAAGTAAGGACTGGTGGGAGAGAGTTGTTTTAATAGAACTTGATACCGCACACCGAATGGAAAGAAAACTTTCACATTTCCCAGACAGCATTTGTAAAATTGTGTTATGTCCAGGAGTTCACTGTGTGTGCACTTGTGCCCTTGGAAATGTGTGTGTGGTCCTGTACAGTGTCAAACAGTTGTGTGTGTATGGCTCTTGCAAAATGCGGCTCAAAGTCCAACACAATGGTTATAGTTTGACTAAGGTGTTTACATGTCTGTACTGCACTCCAATAATGCAAGTAAAAAGGAATACTCCACATTAAATAGATTTGCGTTTGCTATAATATTTGACTTTTTCAAAAAGCTGTGTATTGGAGACTCATTAGATTATTGTCTTTACCGTATTAAAATCAGAGAATTGGTGTCCATGTGTGCCCTGCAGTTGTGTCAGTGTAATCAGAGTCAGAATGTGTAAACTGTCTCAATTGTACTGGTGCAAAACATCATGGTCAGTGTAGTCCAGCTGAGTGGCAGAGGTTATCTGTGGAGTGCTCTATACTGTTTCTATGAGCACTCCAGCTGATAATCAGGACAGAAACACATAGCTACAGTTAGCCGCCATAGCAACTTGATGGAAACGCTATTAATTCACATTTGGGCAGTACCATTCCACCATGTGGAATACACAATGTGCATAGGGCCCTCGTTTTTTCTTCCCCCACCATGTGTTATACCGCCCCCTCAGGCACATAAACACGTGTTGTGGTTTCTAAGGGATTTTATTTTATTTTTTTATTATTATTTTTTGTGGACTGAAGATCATCTAAAGATGATAGATGCTTTCTTTACTATTGTTTTCTCACTGAATCTATTTCAGTTTTTCTTTAGTTATTAAGAGGAAAGAGGTATAACACAGAAACTCTCCATTTTTTCAATTAAACAGTTTAATTAAACAAAATATTTTTTTGTTTAAATCCGGTCAATTTCCAGGTCTGGCGGGGGCACTTTTAGCTTTAGCTTGGATTAAACCATTTGAATGTCAGGTAAATATGAGTTTTGATAATTTGGCTTTTCAAAGCGTGGCTCTTCTATAGTTACATCATGTACTAAGAATGATGGAAAATAAAAAGTTGCTATTTTCTAGATTGATAAGTCTAGGAACTAGTAATTATCAAGGAACTTTGTTGCAGTACCATGGCTGCAGCACGAGCGATGATATAACCCAGACCCAGAGATTGGTTGAATGTTTTAAGGAATGGTAGAACTCAACTGTTTAACTGAGATGTAAAATGAGTCTATTTACAAAAAAAAAAGTGGAACATTAACATATTTAAAACAACAACAACATTGAAATCAGCAGGGCGGCTGGTGGCCTCATGCAAAATGGTCCCTTGGATGCTTTTCTGTGTAGAGTTTGCATGTTCTCTCTGGGAGCTGTGCGGCATTTGTTTGGGTGCTTCGGTTTCCTCCACAGTCCAAAAACATGGTATAGGTGAATTGGACAAAGTGAATTAGTTGTAGTGAGTGAGTGCATGTAAATGAGAGTGTTTCGCAGCACGGCACATCTGGGTACTCATTAGTATAATGTTGTAAAGGTATTTCAAACTTCTTTTGAACTTCTGGTTAAAGAACAAAAAACTTTGCAGTGTGTTTCCCTGGGCAATAAATCACGGTCAGAGTTTGAGCAGAGTGAGTGCAATTTGTTGCTGACTGCAATTCCCTTGATGACCACTGGTGTCGCTACTAATAAGGGTAGCTGAAATATACTTTTAATTAAGTAGATAGTTCACCCAAAATGAAAATTCTGTCATCATTTACTCATCCTCCACTTGTTCCAAACCTGTTTGAGTTTATTCTTTTGTTGAACACAAAGGAAGATATTTTGAAGTATGTTCGAAAAAAACAGCATTTGACCCACATTAGTATTTGTTTTGTTTGTTTGTTTTTACTATGGTTGTCAGTGGCTGCTTTTTTCCAGCGTTCTTCAGAATATCTGCTTTTCCCCAGCATTCTTCAGAATATCTTGTTTTGTGTTCAACAGAAGATAGAAATTCATTACAGTTTAGAACCACTTGAGTATGAGTAGGCTAAATTGTGAGGAAATTTTAATTTTGGGGTGAATTATCCCTTTAAAACTAAAACTTGAGTGGACTTTAACCTACCCTTTGTATAAAGAAAATGTTTGTATCTGAATTAAAAAATCTGTGTATTTTAAAATTTGATCTGTAAAGTAACATAAATTAGTACAATCTTAAAACATCGTTGATATTTCAATATGTAGGCAAGTGTAAGTCTATGTTTTTGGTATGCCCAAATAAATTTCGAAAGGAACTTTTTGAAATAACAATAAACTAATGTATAAAAAACTCCACTAGAAGAAATATTGTGAAAATGTTTTGTAATAGGAGGCCCATGTTTATTGTTTAGGCCTATTTTATTTATTGTTTCGTATAGTTTACTTTTATTGTTTATGTGCATATTTGTGTTTATTTGGGTACTTATATATAGTTTGTTTTGTTTGTTTTTGTTTTTGTTGTGTTGTTTTGTTTTCCCCTGTTGTTTTTGTTTTTTCTTTTGTAATTTGATACTGCATATGAATGAGAGCATTTATGCTGTAAGTTTGTGGGGTTTTTTTTTTTTACGTTTAAGCGCTAAAAGAAGTAAAACAAAAGCCACTGATGAATATTTTGTGCTGAGAATTTTGAGTCTGTAAATAAAGTTACAGAATACTTTCAACATTGATTTCAAAAGCTCAAGAAAAGTTCAATCTTATATGATATGACGGGATGCCCATAAACTAAAATAAGTTTTGAAAAGAACTTCAGCTTGAGGGCTTTTAAATATTGTTGTGGTTGGAATAACGGATGTTTAAAACCACTGAAATTATAATAACCTAATGCAAAAAAGGAAAAATTAAAAATTCTGTAATAGAAGGACCACATTTATTGTTTAGGCCTATTTTATTGTAGTGTATAGTTTTTATTTGTATGTGTATATTTGTGTCTATTTGGGTACTGTATAGTATATTGTATATTGTTTTGTGTGTGTATGTGTGTGTTGTTTACTGTTTTTTCCGGGGGGTTTTGTTATCTATTGACTATCTATATGAATGAGAGAATTTATGCTCTAAGTTTGTGTTTTTTAACGTATAAAGCTTTATAAAACAAGTAAAACAAATGCTACTGATGAATCTTTTGCACTGTGAATTTTGAGTCAGTATGCAGGAATAAATATTACAGAATATTTTCAACCTTGATTTCAAAATCTCATGAAAAGTTCAATCACATATGATATGACCCCTTAAAAGTTGTCTGACACCGTGCATGTAGGTAAGTTTGTTCCCAAAGGGGTCCCTGGGTCCCTCTTGTATTTCAGAGGACCCCTCCCATCCATCCCGAAGCCCCACCTTTTCATCCTCCCCCAAATTCCCGCCACTCCCTCTCTCATAGAATCTATTAAGTGGCAAAAATTCTGGACAGAAAATGGCGACGGCGGGGAGCCGGACGTCGTCGTTAGGCGGATTATTAGACTCCAGTAGCGGCACAAACGTCGGGAACGGACTTCAGGGCACTTCCAGCGGCTCCACGCCTTTAAACAGCAGCGGGAAAGTGAAGAGAAACGCGGCCGAGAGCTCTCAGTGGAGGCGAAAGGTGAGGAGTGTGGATCTGGATAAATGCGAAAGCGGGACCGCAGCGCTGCACTTTCTCACGGTGTCAGGTCCCGGCTCGATCCAGACCGCGTTACTGCAGCAGAGCCTCGCCGACCCGCCACTCGGAGACAAAACAAGCAATAATTTGTGTACAAGTGCTCAGGAATGGATGAAAAGCTCTTTAAAAAGCAGCAGTGAGAGTTCGAGCGCTGAACATGGAGGGGCTGCTGCTGCTGTGGACGTGAACGCTTCGCAAAACAGGTAAAAATAACGGCAAAACTAGTTACTTTTCAGACGCGCGCCTGTAAATGCGTGTGAAGAAACATTATTAAGTGACCAGAGATATGCATAAATCTCCCTCTGACGGAGCTCTTTCTGCTTTTGTTTGTATGAAAGTTGAAGGAAATTTGTGTTGCAAGTTAGAAAAGTGACAGTCACGGAGCAGGTGACTTTTAATGATCTTAAAATACATCTCCCGAAAGAACAAAAGCTCAACGACGGGATGGGACTCCAAGTTGAAATTATGTCTATTGATTAAGATTTGTTTTGATGTTTGGTTTGCACGACATGGTTTGTTTTGATGTTCAGCTTGCCTTCGAAGGGTTGTTTTTGTCAACGCGATTATTTTGCTTTGTTTTTCTAAAGATTTATTTTTAGACACGCGAAACGTTGTTTGTTGTTGTTGTTGTTGTTGTTGTTTTTTTCTAATACCTGCATTGGCGTATATAGCCTACCTATATTTTATTGTAATATTTTTTTTAATTACACGTCAGTTCTTCCGCGTGACAGTTGTGACCGGTGGCATTTGTAGCTATATTTTGATTGTTAATGTTCATATCATGTTTGAGTGTGGTGTTAAAAGCTGTATGCTTGGCTGAGTGTGGGATGTGCAATGATGAAGTGTGAATTTTATCATGTGAGAGTTCAGCGTCTGCAGGTTGAATGCCAGCTTTTTTTCTAACGTTAGAATGAAGACTTTGAGCGCAGGATTTGATGCAATATGAGCTGCAGGCTCTGAGACTGTAAATATGAGAAGCAGAAATGTAAAGAAATCAGGAATTAAGGTCTCCTATGATACGCACAGACAGAATTCTTAGGAGATTTTGTGTTATTATTTACTTCCTCCGCACTGAATAAATTGACGTTTGCTGTTTGTTCAATATACTTATTTAAAATGAGCTGAAACAACACAGTTCTTGTTTTTTGTTTGTGTGGGGACAACTTCATTGATTTGTTCAATTCACTTAAATTTGTAAAAACTAATGAATTAACTTAATTTCTTCAAGTTTTCCCAACACAAATCAATTGTGTGGAACCCAGCATTTTTCTCAGCGTTGTTTTGTTTATGTGCTATACTAGGATTCAGAGTCTGTGATTCCTTGTTTTACGTCATTGAGCTTATTCATTTACTGCCGTTTTCCCCTCGGGTGGGAATAGGAGCGTTGGTCATTGTCTGTTCATGTAGGGTTTTTTTAATGCAGTGAGCGTTACAGGTGGAAACAGTCGTGCTGAGAACAACAGGTGTTGCACAGTGTCAGTTTCTGTCAATGCTGTTGAAGCAGATTTTCTTGTGTCTGAATAATTTAGTCGTGGGACAGCTCATCCACTAAAACCGTTTTTTGTTCAAAGATCAAAGCAGCTCCCTTTTCAATGATCCCTGAGCTGTTTTTACTCATGTTAAAGGTGAAGAAAGGTATGTTTACATGGCAGTGATGTACTAAAAATGGACGACAACATTGTTTAAACAATCCCTGTTCGCACAAACTGACTAAAATCAAGTATCTAAAGGAGAATGCTTTCAAGTACGTGTGAAATCAAAATGTCATGTTTAATTTACTAGCGCACATTATTAGTCTTAAGGTGAATTATTAATTAATTCAAGTTAAAGTTTGTTTTGTTAATCTTTAATCAAAAGCATTTTCTTCTGCTCTGGATTGGCAGTTTTTTTTTTTTTTCTCTGATGGCAGAGTGGTGGCTTGGGGTGAATTAGGCTTTGCCAAACCCCTTTAACCGATGGTTTGCTGTAAGCGAAAGATGTAAAAGGAGGAGCACAAAAATAAACTCCACCCCTTACTCAATATTCTGTTTCAAATGGAAATGCGTCTTCATACTGAAATAAAAGTCTGCAGCAACTTTTAGTTCATGCACCAGTAGTATATTGTACGCATAATATGCACTAGTGTTGTCACAATACTGGAGTTTCCAATTTTGATACGATACCTTGAAAAATATCGCTATTCGATATTTTTTATACGCCTGGAACAAATTTTGCAACATTAAAAGTGTGCTAATAAAGTAAAAAGGGAAAAAATAACTAAACCATATAAGGCTTATCACAGGTATGTAAGCAGTCCTTAAGTCCAAAAGGCAATAAATTAAAAAAAATTAAACTAAATTAGTGCGGTCTCATCTTATTTTCTGATTACAGCGAGTGTTAAAATAATAGTGTTAAAATCTTAATATTATTGTTAATTATTCATCTTCCTGCTGGTGAGAAGAGAAGGCAAATCCAGTATTGATAGTAACAAAAAGCAAGATTGTGTCACTTTAATTATTTCAGTATCAATATTTATCGCTATTTTTGACCACTAATATGCACATGCATGATGTCATAATTTTCACAAAATTGTGCTTTTGTAGTTTAAGCTTGTATTTGATATACTTGAGCTCTAGTGGCTCAACCAATAAAGTGAATTTGGAGTATTTGTGATAGTCCCAGTATAAATTATTGTTTTGTATTTACTTTATGCTTTAAGTTGTTGCGCGTCCGCCGGTTCCCGAGCTTTAGCTACTTGTAGCGTTTAGGAAAAACAAAACACCCACGAAGAAACTCGACACAGAGGAACATAAAAACCTACTGCCAGCTGGCGTATCGAAGGTATGTTCCAAGTTGCAAAGTGTTTACTCAATTTCTTAAGTGAAGTTAACTTATTGCTTATAAGACAACATGTTTGCTCAACTTTTTTTTTTTTAAGTAACTTATTGATTTTACAGTGTTTTTATTAACGTGTGTATTATGTGTTCAGTCTATGCAAAAGTGCTTGACATCAAAAATTAATGGTGAAGTACAGGACAGCAGTTGCCAAAAGACTATAATGTTTTTTTTTTTAATTCAATTTAATCTTTATTACTTTTTACAATGTAGCTCGTCAAAGTAGCTTAACAAAGATGAAGAGTAGAGAATAAAAAGCCATAATTATTCAAATTGGGGAACATTACAGCAAGTCAGGCAGGCAGATTGCCATCTGTTGGCCTGGCATGCATGTAATTCTGCTTTTAGTTGTTTAAATGGGTCTATGTGAATGGATAATTTTGACAATGTTGTCATCGGTTTTAATTATCATTGTCATGTAAATATACCCTATAGTTTTGTAACCAGGTGCATAGGGTAAATATATGGTATTGCATTAATATGATAGGCCTAATTTATGAAATTTATTTATTTGTAAAAACAAAAAACTACACAAATAAAGCTAAAAGCAACATGAATAACTTGATTTAGCCCCTAAAATGTGTTAGAAATGGAATAAAGGTTAATATCTTATTTAAAAAAGGGGTTTTGACATTGACAACTTAATAGATAATTTCACAAGAAGCATATTTGATATCTAAATGTCAAAAAAATAATAATAATAATGAAATGTGTATTTTGAGGTTTTTAGAGTATTTGCAAAGTTTTGTTTGTTTGTTTTTAAGAAATTCTATGCATTTCCTCTGTGTCAAACAGTCCTTTTAATGAAAATTGACTTGCAAATATATGAAGTGCAACAAAAACCCAAGTGTGCTTTGGATGTTTTCCACTTTGCTGAAGCCTGTTTTGAAGAGCAAAATAGGCCAAAATCTCAAAACTCACCAGCGCATGACAAAACAATGCGTTGCCTGTTGCGTCCTGCCCTAAACAGAATTATTGGATGTGCTTACAGCGGCCATTATTTATGAGATTTGCGATTGCTTCATATACGTGGGCAGATTTGCAATCAGAGCCTCGGATTGTGAAATATCAGCTTGGTTTTCCCTTATTGTCCGGTGAGCCTGCAGCGAGGATAGGAGTTTCCTGTGTGGTTGACACAGTTGGTGTGCTTCCATTGGGTGTTTCCAGCCCACAGAATCGTAATTAATTTGTTTGCGTTTCCAGCGGATGTGGCGGGGGTTTGACCATCCCCTTTAAGCATAGATGGCTGGTCCGGTACGGGACAGGATAGTTCCCCTGGCAGATATCATAGGTCTTTGATCTACTTAAACAAATGGATGAGGTTGAATGGGTTTATGTTCAAATTGCGTGTAAATATCAGGAATTAGTTTCTTGACATTGTGTTTGAAACAAATCTTTGACTTGTGTATACAAAGGTTTGGGGTTAAAATTAATACGTTTATTCAGCACGGATGCACTGAAATGATGGAAAAACTGTTATAATAAATAAGAAAAGATTTCTGCTTAAAATAACATTGTGCTGACCAATGAGGGAAAATGTATTTTAATTACACTAAAAACTAATTCTTGCTGCTTGAATTTTTTAAGTTAATTTTGTTTAAATCAATTAAGCTGACAAAAATAATAACTTAAATGTAGTTGAAACCTAATTAACTTAATTTAATAAGTTAAAGTAACACACAAACCTTGTTGACATGACCTTTGTCATATTTTTATATATTTTTATTTTATCATTGTAACATCGCAAACTGTTTTCAACAATGACAATAAGAACAGAAATGTTTCTTAAACAGTAAACACAGGGATAAGTTAAATTAGTTCTTGTATTAAAATGCATACTAATTATTTTTTGAAGTTACTAAAGGAAAATACTGGAAAAAATGAAATTTTATAGGGTAGTAATAATTTATAGAGAAATTATGTTTCTTTCTATTATATTTCTTTCTCTATAGCTCAATAACTCATTCAGAAACTTTACAGTGGTGGCTTGGACTGTAATTGTTTAATTGAAGTAAAAAGAAGGCATGGTGATATTACTGTAATTTAGTAAAGTTAATATTAAATAAATGTACCTGTTACTTTGTTTTTGCTCTAGTAGTGATGAAAATAATAAGACGGTTAGCCTACTTGTCTACTGGCAGAACAGTAACCTGCTGAAAGAGTGACTGAAAACCCCCAGTGGTAACGCATTCTGACAGACTGAGACAAACACACACATGTGGAGAGATTGAAGTGGTGAAAAGTGCCAGTGCTGCTGGACTGTATGCCAGACTCTTGGAACACTCTTCTATAGTTTCAGATTTAACCCAGAACAGTTTTATTTAAAATTAAATTAGTATTAAAAAGAAATCACAAGTGCATTTGTGATTTAAAAATATTCATTCCATTTCCTTCAGCTTAGTCCCTTTATTCATCAAGGGCCACCACAGTGGAATTAACCGCCAACTTATTCTGTATATGTTTTACGCAGCGGATGCCCTTCCCGCTGCAATCCAGTACTGGAAAACATCCACACTCTCACATTCACACTCATACACTACGGCCAATTTAGCTTATTCAATTCACCTATAGCACATGTCTTTGGATTGTGGGGGAAACCGGAGCACCAGGAGGAACTTGCAAACACAGAAATGGCAACTGGCCCAGTTGGCGCTCGAACAAGTGACCTTCTTGCTGTGAGTTGACAGTGCTAACCACTGAGACACCGCATCGCCCCGATTTAAACTGGTATGTGATTTAAAATTTTACATAGATAGATAGATAGAATGCTGTTTTGTATCAACTTGGCCCTAAGGTGCTGTTTGAAAGGTAATTTTGTGTGTTGTAGAGGTGTGAACCAACACTGGTCTCATGGTTCGATTCCGTTACGATTATCATGCCATCGATTCGGTTCAATTCAATATCTTGGTGCACAACGATGCTTTCCATGCATAATTTAATATTCTACTTCACAGCACAGGAATTATTGTATTAAAAGTTATAATTTATGAATACATTTTCTTTGTATTTGTAATCCAATTTTGTCCTTTAATATAAGCAGTCAGATATATGAACTATACCTTTAGTTTGACCTGCTCAAAGAAAACACTCTTTTTGCATGTATCAAACAAAACTTAAGTACATGCACAGAACAACATAAACATTTTAAAGCAAATAAGCAAACGTAAATATTATCCCGCCTGATTTTTGAGCATTGTCGAGCGAATTGTCATGCGCTCAACAGAAAAGGCTGCGATTGTCTCTGGTGCTGTTCACAGATGAGTGACACTGATAAACGGCCGCGGCGATCACAGCTGATTCATGATAGATACAGTGGAGAAAACTCATGTCTGGAGCCACAAGTATCGCTGTAAAACAGCCGAGAGGAGAGGAAACATCACACCAGCAAGTCAAAGGTCAACGGTGAGAGAGAAATGGAGTTTACCGCTTTCATTTCTCCATAGCATTGAAATAGGGGCTTCTGCTGTAACTTTAGTGTCAGTGAAAGACTTTCCAGCAAACACACATGCAGTGAATTGTGCAGTTTCTGCGTTTTTAAGTAGTTGGAGCGTTTTAATTACTCATGCTCACCTCCCTCGCCATATAAGCTACCACAATATAGTGCATATGAGATAAATGACGTCAGTACATAATAACCGGTTAGGATCTATTACTGAACCGATACCAAATTCTTTGTGAAGCATACAGCGCCATCTGGCTGTAAAAAGTTCAGAATTGAATCGCAATGAGTTCCAAAAGTTTCAGAATCGACGCAGAATCATTGCTTGATTCTCAATTCGCCAATTTACTATTGTAAATCTCATAATGCATAAATGATAGAAATAAAATCGTTTTAATTCTTGGAATTTGATTCAAGCGTGGCCTTTTAGTTTTAATACAAATTGTACTAAAGCATATTAACCGCAACATTTAAATAACAAATATTGTTATTCATTACATTATAAAACATTCTTTATAACAATTTATTACAATCACTTTGTAAAAAAAGAATAAACTTTTGAGTTAAAAAAATCTAGTTCAGCAAAATAATTATTTTTTTTTTTTTTGCTTGAATCTGATTTAACTTGTACAGAACTATTGAATTTATCTACAGTATTTAAGACTAGTAAACCAACAAGACCATCACACACTTAAAAAAAAAATATATAAAAATATCCTCTTTAACATATAAGCCCTTAAAATTCACTTCAATCAACTTACAAAGTTCATCATAACGAAGTTTAATACTACGTTTTATAACAAAATGTGATTATGCAGCACATCCTAGTTTGAAGCTTCTGTGTCATGGGTGTCCTATAAAGAGCACGCGATCCCTTGGCCTGTCAGATCTCTAAAACTGACCTTTCCAGGGCCGTCCTCAAATTAGCTCGCAACCAACATCTGGAGCCAAAATGACTTCATTGCAGAGCTGGAGCTCCTCAAACGTTTGCTCTCACATGCCCCCGTCCCGTCTGCCATTGTTCATTTTAGAAACGGCCACTTCCACGAGCCCATGCTGTCAGAATACTCCCAAAGACTCACGAGGCTTTATTGCGACAAATATAGGCTCTCGTGGGAGACCGCGGCAGGCTAAAATAAAGATCTAGGGTGGATGATCCTCCGCTGTGTCCTAAACGTACACAGAGGGAGTGACTCACTGGCGTTTGAGTGCGAAATGTGACACTTCTTTAAATTGACTCTCGCGCTTCACCTATAGAGGATAAATTTAGCTCGCTCGTCGTATTTTCTGTCATAGCACATGCTCTTCTGCTCAAGCGAAGGGCTCTCTTCACACCTAATGATCTGTTGGGAGGAAACGTTTATGTATAAAAGGCACAGGGCAGGTGTTTATTTATGGCAATTTCGATACGCTTCACTTACACAAAGTTTTGTTACTCCCCATAATGACTTTGAATACACAGGGACATATTTAAGAAGAGAATGAATCGGTTGTATTAGCAGAATGAGTGGCGTTTTGTGTGTTGTATTTTGTGTGTTGTCATTATTTGATGGCAATTGAGAGAACGAGTAGCAAAACTGAGTCAAAGTCATGTAGCTTTTTGAGCTATAAGGGTTCACAAATGTTTCCTGACTCCGTATCTTATGTTGTGCGTGCGTGCGTGTCTTCACTTGTTTATCTATATTTTTGTCATTTAAGAGAGCCGAATGAAACATGGCTAACAATGTGTTTGTCTTTCAACACCCTGTATTGTACACAAATTAATTTCCTTTTCAGAACTTTTATTCAAGACTCTTGATCTTTCTGAAGTGATTTTTCCTTATAATGTTTTCTCAAATGTCTTAAATTTGTATTGTTGCAATTTTAGGTTAATCTTGTATTGATTAAGTCAATTAACTTGTTGTTTTATTCAAATGCTCATTTATAAGTAGTGAATAAGTGTCTGAATATTAAATAAATAATAATTAAAGAAGTGTATGTTAATAAATAAAGAAAATGTAAGTATAGTTTAAAAAGCATCGCTACAGTTTCTGAAAGTGTAACAGCATTACGTAAAAAATTGTGCAAAAAAAAGAGATGTATAAGCTTATTCTTGGCATCTCGATTTAAGCTTCATAACAGAATCTGCAGACTTTTTTTTTCTTCTTCTTCTTGTTTTGCGCATTAAATGAAATATTTTTAAATGTGAATCCTTCTACAATTGTACAATTTTTATCAAAAGCAAACCTTAAAAAACTGCTTTAGTTTTTTTATCTTATATATTACTATTATTATTATTATTTATGTATTTTATCTTTGGTATTATTTATTGCTGTTGATGACTTTTAATTGTTCGAATATTTTTATAATTATAGAAAAGTGGTATTTATAAAATGTGGTAAACTTGATCTGTTTTTTGCCATGACATAGCCATAGCCATAGAAGCTGAAATGGCAATAAAATCTAAATTCTCTCTCTCTTTTGCGTGTTGAATTGGTAAAAAAAAACCAATCTGTTTATTTATGTGGAGTGATTTTAAATGTATGAGCTAAAACTTGACAAATAAAATGACAACTTAACTTTTATTTAAGGTTTACAATGCGAATCCTCTTAGAACCACTAATCAAAGCTATACAGTATGTCTTTAATACACTATAAATAAATGAAACAAGACAAAATAGTACATTAAAATTTGTAAATTGTATTGTACACAAATAAGTCAAACATCTAATCATGTGCAAATTATATCATAATGTAACTGAAATGTATAAATAATCGGAATAAATACAGAATTACTCACACATAATTAAATGCACCATGACTGCATAACAGACTCAACAGTCTATAGAAGTTTTGTGGGCCTAATCATAATTGTCATCATAAAATTGTGTTAATTAAGTGGTAAATACAGTCACTATAGCATCAAATAAAAAGGCATATTGATTGCACATTGAGAACAACTTTTACAACTTGTTTGTTGTGGTCTTGGCTGCAGCACATGCTACAATACTCCATCGCAACACAAAGCAGTGGCTGTTAATTAAGACTCAATCTGTGCACTTACTGAACTGAAGTGCTTCTGAACAGCCCTCATTGTCCAGTGATTGGGTCATTTCTCTCTTAAATGCCATTTTAGGAAACCATTGTTTATTTCCAGTATAACAGTACTAGAATAATTTATTATAATTCATTGCTCATATATTAAGACATTAAGACAAAGGTTAAGTCAAAAATAATAAATATGTGCATGTTTTTTGCAAATATTTAGAGAACCAGGAAAATCTAATGCTATATAACATTCGTAAATTATTTATTGGCATATTTCTGCTTTTGAATCACTTGAATCAGCAATTACATGAGTTGTTTGTTTATTTCGTGGTAGAGCTGGTGATATGGCACAATATAAGTCATCTCATATCCTTGTAATGATATATATATATATATAATTCAGTCAATTAAAAGTTATATATATCGACCACAATGTAAAGCACAATACATTTTTTATATTGTAATGTATATACTCAGTCATTTTCTTGTTTATGTGTGATTGTATTTCTCACTTTATTTAGAACTTGATTAAAAATGTAGAAATATAAAGTAAAGATTCATGAAATATAAAACTTTTACAGATCCTACAACCAAAAAATCTCTAAATAAAATGCAAAATGTAAACATTGTACTTTTAATCCACCTCTCTCATAACGTGATTATTCATGTTTTTGTCTTAATTATGAAGAAGTGTTACTGTAAGCAATGTATTTTGTGACACCACAAAAAAACTAAATCGTAATTAATCGCATCCAAGATAAAAGTTGGTATTTACATAATGTATACATGTACTGTGTATATTTATGTATATATGTACAAATACACACATCTATTGTACATGAAATACAAAAATATACAAAAGATTGCACGAGTAATTGTGTGACAGCACTAAAAACGATAGACTTTTTATTTTGTCCATATCATTATATATATATATATATATTGCACAGCCGTAATGTTATAGTTGGTGAATATGAAGTAATGATGACGTTTTTTTGCCTGTACAGCGATTTGTCACGTCACATCAAAGCCCAAGCAGCATTTATTGTTTACATTTCCTGATAAAGTAGTACAGGAAAAAAGATGAAACGGGAGGCTTTGTTTCTTTTCTGAAATAACAAAACCCAGTGCTGCTTGGAGATGTCAGTGCGCCTATATATAAAGTCAAGAATAATAAATCAACTGAAACAATAGCTTGATAGACAGATGAATTTGGGGCTTTTTCGAATTATTATTGATTAAGGATATATAGTTGTAGTAAACTAGATGTTCTGTACGTGCAGTGGTTAAAACAAAATGTTATTTTTGTGCTAAATGCAAGCGTATTTATGGTGTTTCGATATTTGTAGTGGAACCCTACATAATATTTATTGACAAACACTTTCAAAAAGCAGGGAAAAACTGCTTTATTTTTTCACTATCTGGCCATAATTACAACAAGTATAAACGTTACTAATTTCTTTCATTAATAGCAGTGTTCAGTTCTTCAAATAAAATAGGAAATGAAAATGTTCGTAGCCTATGGCTTGAAATAAACAAACTTTGACAAGTCCACTGAGCCAGTGACTGAAAAAATATACATTTGATCCACTCATTAATGAATGAACAGCGTAATGCAGTGGAAAATTAAATCAGTCAAGTGAATTATAACCAAAAAATAATGTTGGAACTTTTTAGCTTTTTCCACTACATTGTACCTCTATCTATTTTTTGTTGTACGATATATTGCTCCAAAATATATTGCGATTAAACAATATTATTGTCATTTTAAGATTATTTTATGCCATTCATCATATAATGCCAGAATGACAATATATCATCACAATGCAAGTACACTCTTCCAAAGAACACATCATATTTTATTCTTAAGAATATTTAATTTATAGTCATTTCAACAGTTTAAAAAAATTAATAGAGGCTATGTCAGACACCCACATGAAAATATACTATAGTAATTTATAGTAAATACTATAGTGATTTAAAAAAAAAAAAATTTTTAACCATAATGACACTGACACCTCCAATGGAGATAGAGATGTTGCGCAATCAGCTAAAATGTTGCTAGAATTGTTTTTTTATGTATGGGCGATTTATTTATTGCATCACCAAAAATGATTGAGGTCATGTCCATGTGCTGTGCAATAAGTCGATATATTGATTATTGTGACAGGCCTAGCTGATGTAGTCACTGTTGGTCTCTAATGGTATCCATGTCATCCCATCTTTGTCTGGTCTTAGTTCTGGGATAAAAGGTTGTTAGTGAACATTTATTTGCTTTTATTTTTGTTGAGCAATTAATATTTTCAGTTTCATAATTACAGTTCTTTGTCATTGTCACATTAAAAGCTTTACTATGACACTGAAAGGAGTCACTCATGATACGAGTATGTTTAGTACCTTAATAAAAGATCATCTTTAATAACTGTATCGCTATACTCATATAGTGAAGTTCAAGTTGCCTTCTAGTTCAGCTCAGCCCAGCCAAGTGTGAACGCATTTTTATTCAAGCTACATAAACTGTGCTTTCATTGCTTGACCGTTTAAATGCCTTTTTTTATTTCCTGCATTACAAGGACAAATGTTAATGTCAGTTTCATGCAGGTGCCAGCACCGAAATCTAACACCGTGACTTCTATGGTCTCTGTGGAGTGTTTTAGCATGTTTTGTCTAATGAGCGGAGGCCTCTCCAGGGTCACCAGGAACTGCGTGTTTAAAGCCCAGGGTTAGCTGAATGATCACGCCTGGACGCCGGACACAAAGGCCCGGATATTTCCATACCCATTAGGCCCTGTCCGCAGGCACAGGGGTCCCCCCCTCCTCTCAGGTTTTGTTTAGTTAACAGCAGGACGAGGCAAGCTGGAGATTACATGTGAAAAGTAAACACACGGGAGCGTGACTAATAAGGCGCAGATTACTGGTTAAAACAACAGGTCTTGTGGCAGGCCTCTGAGATAGATACCCACGATGTGAGCCAGCGTGATCTGAACCCAGTGGTATGTCTTGGAAACCATATCCGATCGCTGTCGGAATGCAACCGATGTAAACTGGTCCGAGTGAGTGAGGCCGTCCCATCTAGATTGGAGCGTGTTGATTGTACGCAGTCATTTCCAGCACGTCCAATGAGAGCTGTTGACACACTGTGTGTTGTAACGGCATGGGAAAGAGCCATCGATTTTCCCAGCGTCTCGTTGGCCTCCGGGGAACATCAGCGGGAAACTTGATTCCGCCCGTAAATTGGGAGTGACTGTCAGTTGATTGGCGCTGCGGACAGGCACGCAATCCATGGGCTTAGAAGGCAACACAAAGAGATGCATTGTGAAACGCCAGCGCTGTTGTCATAATGAGGAGGATCCCAGTTCTGGGCTTCAGTGCTGAAGGGGCCAAAATAGGAAATGGCCAAGTGTTCCTTGACCACCTCTTGCTCCCTCTGGCCTTCTTTTTTGCTAAAGTAACGTTTAAAATGTGTGATGTTAACACGGCCAACTCCTAACATCCATCCGTGCAGCTGTCTTGGGCCGGGGCTTTCCTGGGGACATTGTTCCCCTGTCGTCTTTTGTTTTACTCTGTCCTTTTGAGGTTGGCTTTAATCTCAATTGACCTTTTTCCTGAGTCTCTGCCCTTGTTTGGTGGATGGGGACCACTTAATGAAACTTTTTTTTTTTTTTTTCTTTTTTTCTTTCTTCTTTTTCTTCATTACTTCAGTGTTTGGTGGATTGTCTGGATGCAGTCTTGAATCTTTTAATGGAGGTGTACTGTGGTGTTCACGTTCTAGCAAAAGTACCACAGTGAGCTTGTAACCTCTTCACCTTCAGGCCCTGTTTACATCTGGGGTTGAAAAGGATTTTTGGTAGTCCGGCCACAATGGGATGGCACTTTAACCAAACATTTTAGATGCCCCTAACATCTTTATAAAGTACTATATCAAATACATATGCTTTATTTATTCCTAAAGGGAGCTTTTTAACAACTTAACTGTACATATAAGCTCCTTTTGGAGCGGAAATGTCCCAGTGACCATTTTTGCACCTGTTTTTGGTGAGGGTAACCTGCCAGCCCCACATGCAGGGCCAAAAAAGGGCTCTTCATTTGGCCTGTAACTTTATTAAGAGCTGCAACATAATTTATGGATTAAATAGTAAGAACGAGTGTGTGTGTGTGTGTGTGTGTGTGTGTGTGTGTCTCAGGTTTATTTTTATTTGACAAGATTTATTTTGACTCCATGTTAATTTTGGAGCTTGCCCAAACGCCCCACTTGCCCAAGGAAAAGCACAAGGGTGTACTTAAAAATCAACTAATAATAATAATAATTGTAAAAGTAAAAATTATAGTAATGGTATTAAAAATAATAATAATTTTATTATTGTTGTTTGTGAAGATTAAAAGTAATAGTACTAATTAAAACAAAAAGATGAATAAGTATTACTATTTTAATATTCTGCTATTCCAAAAATGAACTAATATAAACAGCGATTGCATTGATTTATGGCTTCATTTCTTCTTTTCACACATTAAACCATCAAGCTTTAATTTGGATGAAAAGTCGGAGCAGATTCTGAGATGTAGTCGGTTATTAGCAGCATTTAGCCAACACCAGTGGATAATGAGCTAGAAACATTTCTTCTTGTAAGAACTTGAGACAGATATTTTAGTCACAGACAGCTCTCTTGCTCTCTTTAGAACTTGCATTACAACGTTCTAGGTTGTGTTCATCAGTTTCTGATCTTAGATCTTTTTTTTTTTTTTCACTGGATGTCGAGAAAGCGGTTTTATTTGTTTGTCTGATCGATGTGCAGTAACATTCATGGTAAGCAGCGATCTGGAAGTCTGCAGGGATCTGTAAATCTGCAAGGAGCACGGGTTGTGTTTTACTGCTGAGCAAGAACTGGGCATTGAATTTGTCTGGGAATCTCTCTTTATCCGTCTTAATAGGCAAAAACAGCAGTGCTTCAAATTCACCAAAAAAATAAGTGAATGTGACTGCAGATTTATACATTCGCAAACGAATCACAATAGTACTGTGTATGACCCTAATTTACAGGCCTGCAATAAAGAGACTCTTTGCCCATTCTCTTGCTTGTGTACTTGCTCACATCACCACACATTCATCTCATATAGAATATGTATGATTTATCATTAAAATATCCAAAAGTCTCTATGTACTTGCATTATACCAAATGTTTTGAAGAACAATTAAATCCAGAATAATAAACCATTTTAGGCTGTGTCCTGTGATGCCATGCCAATGATGTCATAAACCCTCTATTTCCAGTTTGGCTTTATAAAAAAACAATATAAAACACAAATATAAAACTATATATACTTAATGTAGGGTAGTATATGTACTTCAAATTCTCATATCACGTTTTAAGTCATCTCATATCCTGATAACGATACATGTCATGATATAGTTCCATTTCTGTAAACACAATTATTATATTATATTATACTATATTATATTGACCACATAAAAAGGACTATTACTTTTACATTTTCAAGTATATACTCAGAAATATGATCACATATGTATGAGTAAACTACTCGCTTGATTTACAACTTCAGGGCAAATGTTTGTTTAAAAGTGTAGAAATATAAAATAAATATTAATTTAATTGTAAAACACTTCAAAAACAAATGATTGCAGGTTTAACGAAAAATAAATAGAGCTAAATGAATTGCAAAATGTAAACGTTGTACTTTTAAGACTAACTTTCTCACAATGCTGTTATTCATGTTTCTGTCTGCATCCCTGGTATGCTGTGTAATATTGAGCTCATATCATTTATGAAAAAGTATTATTGTAATCAATGTATTTTGGTTCACCATAAAATAAATGATAGAGCATAATATGAAACGACGTTTTTATTTTGTCCATGTTATATAATAAGTGCTGAACACTTGAGCTCTTCCAACAGGACTCCTGCAGAAATCATGTTCTTGGATGTAATTAAGGCTGCGTGTCCACCACAGCGATTTTGCACTGCAGGAATGGAAGTGCTGTTCAAAAAATGCTCAGCTGTGAGTGTTTTTTTGATTGTTTTTTCAAATGGTTGCCGTTCAAGTTAATGTGGTTGTGCTGTCCCGCCCCTCCTCTACTGTGATTTGATGGCCATCTCAAAAGCGACACTGATGGGTGCTGCATTTTTCAGCTTGCAACTCCTGAAAAAACGTTGATCGCTCAGCGCTGACCGTAAAATGCCCACTTATTGCCTAGCTATGTGGCAGGCGCTTAAAATGACAACTGAAAACTAATGCTCAGGTTGAGAAAAAAACACTCCAGTGGATATGCAGCTTAAGGGGCCGATCACACCGAATGCGCTTTTACATTCCAAAATTGCGAGGCGCACCACATTGCCTTTTTTGTTGACAAGAAAAAAAGAAGCCCGGTGCTCTTTTAATGCATTTCAACTGCGAGTGCACCGCACGCAACTGCAAAAACGTGAGACATAGCTGGCGGTTAAAACGTAAGGCACGCAGGGCGCATAAGCAGCACGCAAAACGCTTGTGGCCATTAGTAAATCATTCAAAAAAGGCACCTCTCAATGCAAAAAGCGCATTCGGATTGATCGGCCCCCATTACTACAACTCCCATGACTTCACCCTCAGTTATCAAGTGACTTTGAACATCAACCGAGTTTGAAGCCACCGTCATCAAATGTGTTTGTTGTGAATACAGGCCCTCTAGTGGTGAAAATTACATACTATTGCTTTTAATTACTAGAATACATTTAAATGATCTGAATAGTTGGCTTCAACAAAAGCATATACAATCTAAATGAAACAGGGCTAGCAACCTGTGAATTGACATTATAGGTCTGTCTTTAAACGTTTATTGGTTATTCTTAAAAAATAGTTGTTGTACAGAGAAAATAAAGCATTTCATCTGGAAATGGACTGTTGTGCTCTTGACTGCTGTGCTATTATTGAACCAGCAATCACTTTGTTGGAATGCTTTTATGGTATTTGTTTGATACTAAGCATGGATGTAAGAAGACTAAGCTTTACATCAGATCCGAAATAGATTGATTCTCATTGTCTTCCTTTGTTTGTGAAACTCAAATATAAACTGGATTGTGCATGAATGAGAGATACACTGGTAGCTGATTTGTTGAGTGATTAGCAAAGTGTAAAACTCCTGTATGTATGTATGTATGTATGTATGTATGTATATATGTATGTATGTATATATGTATGTATGTATATATGTATGTATGTATGTATGTATGTATGTATGTATGTATGTATGTATATATATATGTATGTATGTATATATATATGTATGTATGTATATATGTGTATATGTGTATATGTGTTTATTTTAGCATGTTTTTCTTAGAGTAAAAAGCAAACAAATTGAAATATAATTTTGACCCAGTATTTTTTTCTTTATTTTTATTATTATTATTATATATATTTTTAGTATCATCATTTTAATAAGGCTTTTAAATGGGGATTTATTTTCTTCAATTTAAAACACAAATGCATTGGCTCAAAAGGCGTACTAATAATGTATTTAGGTTTTGTTATTGATCTAGTTTATCCTAAACTTACCCAGTTATCATTTACTTAAATACATAATTAGTTTGTTACTGAATGTCATCCACTAAAATCCTAAAAGTGAACAAATTGAAAAATGCTTTGACTCTGTGACCTAAAAAGTGTTTAATCACTGCTCTACTGTAAAAGAGCTGTGGACTGTGTAGAGGATTAAATATAGATTTTCAGTTAATGTAGTTGTTGGTGTTCTGAAACGTGTGCTTTGTCAGCATCATTGACTAACCTATATTAACAAGGATGTTGACTCTAAAGTTACTTTATACCTGATTATAAAACTCCGCCGAAAGGCTTCTGTCTAAGAATGTGGTAAATGTTTAACACGTTTTGCTGGTGTTCATAAACCAGCGCACAGGGAGATGTAATGTAGGTCATCATGTGATCAGTACGTGTGGAGCAGAACATTAGGTCTGCAGTCATCAGTTATGGTTTCCAATGGGATTACCAATGTAAGAGTACATTTACACAACAACAATGCAAGGTTTTTATTTTATTTGCATAGAGTCCTGGGTGATTTAATCCAAAAAAAGAATTTTCATGTGCATTTTGTCAGTAAAGCCGGATCTAATGAATCTCCAGCACTTTTTTTTTTAAATGTGCTTTTAGATAGTAGATTTGACTATTTATTCAGTAATGCAATGGGGATTTCCTGGGCAAATTAAAACGAATGAGCCAATAAATCAATAAGTTATGCATTGCCGTTGGATTGTGTTGGACAATCAAAGCTTTGCTAATCGTGTTTTAATTATCATTTCTAGGCCTGTCATGATGACTTTTTTTGTTTTTGTTTTTGTTGTATGATATTTTCCACCAAAATATATTGCTATAGACCTTTTTCTTCGTTGCTGCATGAAGGGCGCCATAGTCACCAGCACCTTCCGGTAGTGTGCTTAGGACTTCCGTTTAGGATTGTCATCAGCCAGAGCTAGCTCTCAACTAGGTGTCAATACTGTTTTGAGTGGCTTACGAAGTTTTTTTGTGATGCAGAGCTTTAATTTTGAAAGGTGCGTGTTAAAGCCATTTATGCTTCTGTCAGATGCGGTTCAATTGCGAGAGAAAAACGTTCCCCTAATTCAGTGTCTGCGTCAGTTGAAATATAGCGTCAGTGTTCCCGACCCATCAGCTGTTATACTGTACTCCACACACACACACACACACACACACACACACACACACACAATACATAGCTGCGTTATAAAGAGCAAACCATATTACTGACATGAAACTAACAGGTATGTAAGCCATGCAATTTCCAAAAATTACCAATAGAAGTATGTTGCTGATACTATGCTGGCTGATTTGCATGTTGGTTCTAATTGGGAGCCATTTATGTTTCATCTAGTTAGTTTGTATTGTGTAGTATTTACCATGTGTTTTTCTGTCATTTTAAAATGCCACTTAATTTTCACTTTGTGCTACGTTTTTCAATCAATGTGTTAGTGGGACAGTACAGTACTGTCAAGTAATGTGTGGTAATGTGTGTCAAACATTTTGCTGAATTACATTTGTTTGGGTTGGTTATATATTTGAAAGAAGAAAGAGAAAACGTTCACTTTAGCGATGACGAGGCTCTATTTAAACGACACAAGATGTCGTCTGACAACGAGGGAAAAATGCCTCGCAGCAGTTTTCCATTCCATTAGATCGTATTTTTTAGATAATCAGTCCAGGAGGTGGTGCTGAGCGACAGCAGTATTAGTTACATTAAAAGCAAGTAAAATAGATTAAAAATATCATTGCAAAGCTGTCAAAATGTAACTTTATATGCATCAGCTGCCTACCGGAAGTTCCAAGCATCCTTCGTACGCATATATGCAAAGCATAAATGGGTAATTTAGCATTTTAAGAAAAAGGTTTATAAATGATATAATTGTCCTTTTAAGACCAATTAATGCCAGAATGACTAAATGATATCATCACAATGCAAGTACACTCTTCCAAAGAACACAATATTTCATTCTTAAGAATATTTAATTTAATTATAGTCATTTTAACAGTTTATTAATTAGGCATTGGAATCAGAATGTGAAAACGCATATCCTAAACAAATAAATGTTAACAAAAAAGTGCAAGGTAAAAAGGAAGAGAGTCTGCGATATCTGCTACCAGATCTATTTTCAGTTATCCGACACCCACATGAAAATATACTATAGTAATTTATAGTAAATACTACTGACACTGACACCTCCAATGGAGATAGAGACGTTGCACAATCAGCTAAAATGTTGCTAAAATAGTTTAAGTATGTGTGATTTATATATTGCGTCACCATAAATGATTGAGGTCATGTCCATGTGTTGCCATGTGACTATATGTCCATGTGTTGGCACCATGTGACGATATATTGATTATTGTGACAGGCCTAATCATTTCATTTTGATTAATTCCTCCCCCCTAATTTTGCGTGCACATGACAGATAATGCAAATAATGCTTAAATTCTGTTTATTTAGCATGTCAGACCAGAAGGTGTCATGTGAGTATTGTGAGTATCATGTAAGTATCATATCGTAGTGATGGAAATTACAAATTACAAAAAAAGTATGCCCGCTTAAGGGGGTTTTTGTTAATGTGTTGTTAATGTGAATACTGGAGATGGAATCACGTTAGCAGAATAAACTGACGTAGCGAACATTACAAAATTCAGCTTTTTTTGTTTTGTAAATGTGTTTTTGACAGTGTGTTTAATTATTGCGTATATCTCCACCTGTGTGTTTCCTGCACGTTCCATGAGCTCTGGCTTCCCCGTGCTCCAGTTCCAGCACTTCTCATCAGGGCTCTCGGCTCAATTGCCCTGACACTGGAGCTGTGTGTGTTGGGGGTGGTACACAAGTGCCCTGTGATGGGGGTGCAGGAATGTGATCAGGAACACTATAGCTAGGAACTGCGCTGTTGCCGTATTAACATTTCAGAAGTGTGTATTAATACTGGAAAAATTCTTGGTGCCAGTTTTTGTAGCACAGCAAAATCTTTTGCAACTTTTAAAAATATTTATTGTATTCATTAAATAATAGATTAAAGCATAATGTGTTCAGTATATTGCATTTCTTTCATTCATTCATTCATTTTCTTTTCGGCTTAGTCCCTTTATTAATCTGGGGTCCCCACAGCGGAATGAACCGCCAATTTATCCAGCATATGTTTTACTGCAATCTATCACTGGGAAACAACCATACACTTTCAATCACACACATACACTACGGACAATTTAGCTTAATCAATTCACCTATAGCGCATGTCTTTGGACTTTGAACCGGAGGAAACACAGGGAGAACATGCAAACTCCACACAGAAATGCCAATTGACCCAGCCGAGTCTCGAAAAAGCGACCTTCTTGTTGTGAGGCGAGAGCGCTACCTACTGTGCCACCGGGCTGCCCTATATTGCATTTGTATTACTTAAAGACTTAAAGGGCTAGTTCAAGCCAAAATAAAAATTGCCATTTATTTATCATCTTGCTGTAATCTGTAAGACTTTTGTTCATCTTCAAAAGACAAATGAAGATATTTTTAGTCAAATCCGACAGATTTCTGTTCCTCTGATTCACTCAAAACTCTTTTCTAACGGTTCAAATTGTTCATGTTAAAAAAAATAAAAATTAATCAATCTATTTAATCCGGACCTCCCAAAGGGAACAGATTTATTTAAAGTTTATTATGTGTATAAAAAAATCAAATTGATCAGCTAGCAGTGTTTACAGCATTTAAATGAGGTTACAGCAGTTCAGGTGTGATTTCTTGGTATTTATCAAATATGATGTATTTATTTGTTCAATTAATCTGCAATGCATCAAAACATTTTATTGCCATGTCCCTGAAGACAGATTATTGGGAGATTTTTAGAGCAATAAATTATTTTTATATTCGCTTTTGTGGTCTGTGCTAGTCTTATGCTATTATGGAAATATAATTCCTTTGCGTTCGTTCACCAAATTTCTGTACATTTAAGTAAATATGAGTCGCTTTTTCTGTAGTCCCTGTTTGGGTTGACTTTTTAATATAATTGTAGGGGGAAACGCTGCTCTGTAAACAACCAGTATTGAACAGTGAAATTCTAATTTACGTTATGTTAATGTATTGAGCCGATTGTGACTAACTTCAAGGCTCGGTGTATTTAAGGTGAAATGAAGGATGAACAACATCTTTTAATACAATACAGGAAGTTGCTTTGCAGTTCATTTCAGGAAATCTAAACAAACTGGAAAATTTCACTTTATTGGTGATTTTCACAAAAACCTCGTTTAAAAAAAAATTTCAAAATGTACATTTTTAAAAATGTTTCAATTAACTTTTTTCCCCTTCCATATATTAGAAACAAATTATGGAGCATTTGTTTACTTGTTTAATCTCCAAAATAAGTTGTAAAAAATATCATTACCGCAAAAGTCTGCAAAATCCACTGTTAAAAAAGCTAATTCCCTTTGACATTTAAAATATAGATTATTAAAAGTTATGAAGTTTCTTGAGATTCTGAAATATTTATTTTTAAATGAAGTTTTTATTTTGATTTTCTCTCATCCCTTACTCAATTGACAACCATTTTATATATA